>JASDQU010028666.1:48841-62223 GCA_032191745.1 Picea mariana
CTTATTTATACTTTCATGTAGCTTCCTCAAGGGGTTACCTTTTAACCATCTTAACCCACTTTCCTTATTTTAGGGTTAACCCACTTCTAACCACTTGTCCACTTAGTAATTTCTCCATTAACTTTATTATTTAAATAATTTATTTTGTATCCACTTTGACTTATAGTACACTCATAACTTCACTTTACCTCAAGGGGTTACCTTCTAACCATCTTAAACCACTTTCCTTATTTTAGGGCTAACCCACTTCTAACCACTTGTCCATTTAGTAATTTCTCCATTAACTTTATTATTTAAATAATTTATTTTGTATTCACTTTGAATTATAGTACACTCATCACTTCACTTTATTATTTACCTTCTAAAATCTCTTAAACCACTTTGACTACTTTGACCTTTTGGGGCTTCTAGATGACTCGTGAGGGTTTTCCAACTTCACATGGCCATAACTCTCTAACCATGAGGAGTTATGTGACATTCCACATACCACCGGAAATGGCATGACATGTACTATCCATAGAGAATATTCTTACCTGAAAATAAAAACCCATACCATTATCAATCAAACAAACTTGGGTCCATTACCATTATTCAGTGATAGTGACAGTTTGACAGTGGTAGTGGTTGATTTAGTGAAAATGACAGGTTGTCTACATTTGTCATTTATATTTTAGGGTGGTTGGACAGGGAAAGAATAGGTGGTTGTAGCCACCTTCCGGTTGTAGCTGGAGAACTTAGAGGGTTGTAGCCAGAGAATTGGGAAGATGGAGCTTCCCTCGGGTTGTAGCCTGAGAAACTAGGAGGTTGGAGCCTCCTTCTAGTCGCAGCTAGAAAACAAAGGAAGTTGGTCCTTCCAATGAATGTAATTCTTCAAGACAGATAAGAAAACTCAGTATGTAGCTTTCCCCTGCTTTGGGTTTCCACATAAAAACATTGGTGCACTGTGTATGTGTGTGATTTCTCTTTTGTTCATTTTTTATTTACTCTATAACTATTGGATGATAATGCTACATTGATACAACACTTGTATTTTTGGTGAAAAGGGATTAAATTGCTCTATTACTAATTCAACCCCCCTCTCAGTAATCCAACAATGGCATGACATGTACTATCCATATGGAATAGTCTTACCTGCAAATATATCAAAATGCATACCATTATCCATCAAACAAACTTGGGTCCATTACCCAAACCTTTGTGCTACCATACTTTCTTCAAGGGTTGACATCAATGACAACCAACACAAATAATCAACAATCTCCTCCTTTGACATTGATGGCAACACTCTGATGCAATATTGAAGTCATTGATCTGAATTTTATGAGCAGAAAAAAATTAATACAGATTATTAAAATAAGCTTAACACAGAATAACAGAGATACAGTAAAACTGGTTTTCTATTCAATAAGGAAATAAGTTGAAACTGTTAAATGAAGTGGAAAACAAGCTTGCTGGAATGGTGGAGGCTTATCTATGAGAGGAGATGTGACGATTGCGCTCATTCGCAAGAAGATGATTACAATGAGGCTTCAAAGGCCTTTTTACAAAAAAAAGGAATGCCAAAAACCCTAGACATCTAGAAACCTAACCCTAGGAGATGAAGCACCAAAAGTCATGTGGGCCCCATTTGGGTAAGTTAGTACATCAACTTCTCAGGGTCGTAACTTTTGCATACGATCTTCGTTTTAGGCGCACGATATCCCATTGGAAAGGTATCATCGAGTAGATTAATTTTGGGGGATCAATCAAATCATTTATTTATTATTGAGAAGCTCGATCCCGAAAAACCTTCATTTAGGCCCTCAAAATGGCCCCATAAGTTAAAAACTGCTAAAAATAGTAAATTGCCAAGATTGCCAGAAAATTGTTTTGAGCAAGTTGGAAAAGGTGGGTGGCCACTGATATCCACCTATATAAATCCTCTATCCTTAGGAATCAATGGTCTCCATTGCGTTGATTTCCCCCATCAAATGAGGAAATTTTTTTTGAATTTGGCCCCGGGTGAGCCACTTGCCTTGGTGCAGGAATTGCCCTACTTTGACTACTCGATAAAGATAGATCCTTTGTTTTCAAGTTACCTTGATCTATGTGTCCACAATATGATCACCATATGTTTGTTTCATGTAGTCAGGGTTGATCTCTATTGGTTTCAATTGCCCCTCTATCTCTGAGGTGTCCAATAATGGTGGGAAATATGGCCGAACGAGAGACACATTGAAGACTAGGTGCAGGCTAAGGAAAGGGGGGTTGTTGAGCTCAAAAGACTTGTCACCCACAGCCTTGGTGATGGTGTAAGACCCATAATGGAGTGGGAGAATCTTCTGATGGGGCCCTGTAAGGTGTTATTTCTATAAGTGCAACCAAACTTTGTCTCCCACCTGAAACTTATGTGGCACCCGATGTTCATTATGGCACCATTTATACTTGGAATTAGACTTTTGTAGAATATCCTAAACTTGTTGGAGGATGTGATGGATTCTCTAAATGAATCGGGTGGCTTTGTCAGCTTCTGGTGGAATAGGGGACAATTCGGCCGAGGTGGTTGCCACGGGTAGTGAAACATCCACGTGGCCCAATGGTTGGAATCCCAACCCCACCTGAAAGGGGTTGTGGCCAGTTGAGCTATGCAGGGATCAGTTGTAGCTATGTTGGACATAGGGAAGACTCTCATCCCTTGTGCAGGGGTGTTTTGAATTGTACATACTTAGGATATGTATGATCATCCAATCAACGACCTCAATTTGGCCATTTTTATGGGGGTGGAAGGCAGTGGATTTGGTGAGCTTGGTATCTAGCAGTGACTAGAGTCTCGACCATAATGTGTTGAGGAACTAACTGTCAGGGTCTGAGATAATGGTTTGTGGGATCCAAAAATGTACCCATACTCATTCAAAGAATATATTGGCAGTGGCTTATGCTGTGATGTTCTTCTTGCAAGCGGCTAGAATCGCCATCTTGGAAAAGCAATCAACAACCAAAAAAACACAGTCATTTCCCCTCTTGGTGGACGAGAGGCCCGAAATGTAGTCTATTGAGATGGATTCCCATGGCATTTTAGGAGTAGGCAGAGGGGTGTACATGCTCTATTTCTTAGTGGTTGGTTTGGAAATAGCACAGGTGGTGCAGGATCTGATATACTTGTTGACATCATGTCGAAGTTTCGGCTAGTAGAAATGTTTCTGCAGCACTTCCACTATATTTTCGACACCAAAGTGTCCTGCCACTCGACTGTAGTGAGATTACCAAATCATCTTCACGTGCTTGCTTGATGGAACGTAGAGATGGCCCAGATGACACAACAACCCATCTTGAATATGGAAATTAGCGACCATTGATTTGGCGCCCAACATTTGGTAGGTGGTGGAGAATTCAGGGTCTGTCTCGTAGAGGTGGAGCCATCCGGAGGTCTCATTGCCATAAGATTCTAGCACCGTGGTGAGTGTCGTGACTGGATATTGGCTGAGGAAAACAACAATTCGGTTGGTACTTCATGTTTTATACTTGATTTTGAGGTGGAACTGTTGTAAGTATGTGGACCACTTCTGATGGAGATCATTTTGCAATTTTCCTTGGGTCTGCATGAATTGTAGTGGCTTGTGATCAGTGTGGATGATTGTCTCCTTCCCAAGAATGTAATGTCTCCACTGGCAGCAGGCTTGCATAATGGAGTACATTTCTTTGTTCTAAGTAGGTTACTTATGGATATCACTATGATATTCCATGGGGTGGTCGTGTTGAGTGAGAACGGTGCCCACAGCATAGTCTGAAGCATCTGTCTCGATCTTAAAGGGATGTTGCAAATGATAATGAAAGTACTGGGGATGATTACAAAAGCTTCTTCAAGTCATCGAAGGCTTGTTGTTGGGACAAGCCCCACATAATTTTTTCCTTACCTCCACCCCTGGTTACTTGGTTGAGGGCCCATGCGATATGAGACAATCCCAACATGAACCTGCGATAGAAATTGGCGAGGCCCAAAAAGCTCTGAAGTTCAATGAGTGTGGTTGGGGCTAGCCAGTCACAGATGACCTGGATCTTGGTTGGATTCACATGCACACCATTCTGATCAATGAGGTATCTAAGTAATGGAACATGTCCATGTCAAAGGATCATTTTTCCAAGTTTGCATATAGTTTTTGTTGTCACAAGGTGTGCAAAACTTGTTGAATATGCTACAAGTGTTCCGCCCAAGTCTTTTTGTATATGAGGATTTCATCCAAATACACCACTACAAAAGTATTGGTGAAAGGTCATAGGATATCGTCCATCATCCTCATAAACATTGCTAGAGAATTTGTCAAACCAAAGGGCATGACCAACCATTCAAAAATACCTTCTTTTGAATTGAAGGCGGTCTTCCATACATATGCATGTTCTTTTACGACCTGGTCGTAGCCAGACTTCATATCAATATTACTGAAGTATTTGGACCATGTCAGCTGATCAAGAAGGTAGTCGATTCGGGGAATCGGGTACCGGTTTCGAACTGTGATTTTATTCAAGGCCCGGTAATCAATTCAAAGTTGCCAGGTCTCGTCTTTCTTCTGCACCAGCACGATTGGGCACCCACAAGACGATGAGCTAGGATGTATGTGCCCCTTGTGAAGTAGTTCTTGGATATCCTCATTTTCTAACAGAGAGCGGTGGTAGACTAGCCCATTAGGTAGCAGTGCACAGGGGAAGACCCAGGGTTCAACACTTCAACAATGCACCAACAAAACCCTAACTACCGGCCCTTTCGGCAACACCTATGAAGTAGATGAAGTCTCACCTGAGGTAGAGGCAAGGGTGGGTTGTAGGACTCAGGTGTCTACAACCTAGCTGGGACACAGATATGTGATTACAACACTTATCCTATCAATATGAATTAGTTCATAAATCCCATTCACATCACAGATTAAACCCTAAATACAGAACAACACGATAATGAGCAGATCACACACTTCCAACCACTTAGCACATAGCATTAACTCATATATAGTGTTTATTTACCATCAATAGAGCACTAAGCATCCATACAGCTAGCTAACATATATAACTATCAGTGCACTAAGAAGATAAACATACAAAAAACATGAACAAAAATTCACAAAGCACATCAACACAGGATATACGTGGCTCACCCCAGTGTGGGGCTACGTCCACCAACTCTTCTTCTTCTTTATTATTCTTCGATCTCCTTACATTCATCTTCTCCTATGCACAAAGCCATAGAGCTTAGCTTCGCACTCGACAGGTGATCTACACACAACGTACTAGATCCACCTTCCTCAAAATCAGGTCAAGGCACTGAGCCAACTCCTCGATAGCACAAAGCCTTACATACACCATCTGTGCACAAAGCAACTTACATTCTCTTGCACTAATCCAATTACAAGTCTTTTCACACAGATAACACTTACACCCCTTCTTACATCACTTAGATATCTATTTATACATTTACAATGATGCCTAAACATGGGTAAACCCATGGGCCGACATCCCATACCCATTACATAAACCCTAATAACACAAAAATCTCGCAAAATAAGTGAGATCCCATGATCTCCACTTTTGGGCGCTTCATCTTCATCCCGTCGAAGTCCTAAAAATGGTAAAACATGACCAATGTTCTCTCAAACTTGGTTGATGGCCAACAGGCCCCCAACACTCACATGTGACTCATCCCGAGTCACTCTGATCTGGGCAATACTTCTTCGAAGACCTCGAGCTTAGCTCGAGCTGCCTCGACTTGCTACTTCACCAGAGCCTCCTACTTAGGGAACTCTTGAATTACTTGCTCAGTGACAGGACCTTATAGCCATTGTTCCACTGTTGCGACCACCTGCTCCAGCTATGAGCCTCGTCCTTCGATCTCTTCAAAAAGCATGCAGGCTTCATCCTGCACTCGCTGGAGTTTCTGTGTCACCTCCATGACTTTTCTCTATATGGAAGTGACCTGCTACTAGAATGCACGTTTCTCCTGCGACCTCTTCATCTTCTCAACGGTAGTAAATAGCTTCAGTTGTGCTTGCACAGTGGACGTCTGTTTCTTCGCCTCCTGGAGTTGTGCTTCCAATTTCCTCAGCTCTACATATTCTGCAAGGCGCTCGTAGGTATGTGCACTTTGATCACTTAATCACTTACACTCTGAGGCGAGTACCCTAATTCTTTCTACTACGTTACTGACGGCTTCTTCCCTCTGATC
The DNA here is from genome assembly GCA_032191745.1 of Picea mariana. Taxonomy (NCBI): domain Eukaryota; kingdom Viridiplantae; phylum Streptophyta; class Pinopsida; order Pinales; family Pinaceae; genus Picea; species Picea mariana. The sequence continues at coordinate 55,029 of JASDQU010028666.1, forward strand.
GTGCACTTCTTGTGGAGTGATCGACATTGCTTGGATTTCTAGTTCCATTATTCTTTCTTGAAGTTGTTGAATGGCTTCAGCGAGCTTCCCCACTTGCATCTCAGTTGAATCTAGTTCCTTCTATGAAAATCCTGGCATAGAGCGATGTGCTCTAGCTACTGCCTCTTTGATTGCAATCTGCTCTGCGAGCAGTTGGTATTTTTCTTCCTATATCTTCTCTTTGTTCTACTCGAACTCCCCCTGAATTTCACTTTTCTCCTTTTGCACAAATCACAATTGTTCTAGGACCTCCTCCTTTTCTTGATTTAAGGCCTATGTGGCCTATTCCTCTTCTTCTTGGGATCGATGAAGTTGAGCTTCTGTTGCATCTTCTAACCTTTGCAATTGGGTGGGCTCATCCCCCAATTCTACACTCTCTATTGAAGAGGGTGCAGTAGGCACTGTGCAGCTTGAATGGATAGCTTGCTGGATATATTTGATCTCCTTCTCTATTCTATCATACATCGACTCCTTCTTTGCTCCCTGTCTCTACAAGATGTCTTCTGAAGCATCCTCTACAATTTTGATGATGAGATCAATATCATCCACTGTGAGCACATTCTTCGACTGAGGCTTGTTGGCGCGTACCTTCTTTCTGGTCGAAGGTTTCTCCGGGGAAACCTTCCTCTTCTGCTATGCTTCTGCTATGGTGAGGGGATCCTTCGGCAGTGTCACTTTGCCTTTATCTTGCTTGTCTCCTTCCCCTCCTTCCTCTTGGTTCAATTTGTCTCCTCCTCCTCCTGTAGGTGAGTCAGGTGCAGTTTCCTCTGATGTGATGTCCTTCTCATCACTTTCTATGTCCTGAAATTACTCCTTTTTATTCATTTTCTTTGCACTTCTCTATCCATCATGTTCGACCTGAGTGACTAATGGAATTTCGATGATGTCGAGATCAGAAAGTTCTACATATTCCACTGGAAAAAGGAATTATGTTGGCCATTCCTTAGTGATATCTTCCATGTCTTCCTCGGTCAATTTATAGTAAGACAACAACACCTCCTTATTTTCATCCTTGCACATGGTGATGTAGATGAAGTGTCGTTCTGCGCAAAAAAATTCTAGTGGCCTGTATTGATGGAGTGTATTCGGTGTCATTCGGGGGAATGATTCAATGGCACGCTTCAATTGTAAGTAGTAGGTATGGAAGACAAAATTCGACTACCACTTCTTCACCATATCACTTGTGTACCACAGGGTGGTGAACCTCGTGGACAACGGTTCTGATGGCTCAACTTCCAAGAAGGCTTCTCCTTGTGGCATTTTCCAGGCGACAAATGCGATCAAGATAAAAATCCAACTAAAATGAAACTCATACCCTTGGTCTTGCGCTTTTCGATATTCCTTTTCCAACTCATTGACGAGATAACTCACCCAATTCATCTTCATTCCTTTGACACACTTCCCTGCGAGGTCGACTACAAACCTTGTGACCTGTGTCATATGGTTCTTTGAGATGATCTTTCCAACTATAAGCTGACAAGCTAGGCACACTTCGCCATCCTGGATGGAGGCTACCTTGTAGCCTCACTTTCCCTTCTCTACATCACCATAGGCCTCCTTGATATGCTGGGCCAGGGTGTGATCTGACGTCTTTCCTGGGAAGAACTAGTGAGGGTCTGGTCCCTGCATGCTTAATCCAATGATCAAGTGGATTAGCATTGGATCCATAGTCACGCGTCTTTCAAGCCACAAATACCCTCCATGATAGCACAACGGGAGGATTTTAACGCAAGCATTAACCTCCTGATGTCCACCGAAGTGGGGGATATTCATCATGTTCAAGATCGTGGAGTGCACAATCTCCTTAATCCATGGCTGGGGAGCTATCTTGGGATTCTTCCCAGTCGTCTTCATCAGGTACCTATGCGGCGCGAGCATCACATAGTTCTTCCAGTATTCGAGGTTGAAGTCACTGATTTTGAGAGTTGGGATTAGTCCCAACTAAGTTCTGACTGCATGTATCCCCTTCGAGAGGTACATAGTGATTAGTGCGTATTTGAAATCATGCGGGACACTGTCACGGTTAATCACACTAGTCAAAGGTGGGATGTAATCAAGCAAGACCATCAGGATCTGCTTCGCATTAGCAAGATCATCGTGGTGTTTTCTTCATTTCTCAGCAGCGTGGCCATAACGTCGTCTAGTATATGGGGATGTTAGCAATCCACCAGTCAACAATGTCTGTATTCCTACATACATGAATTTCTCAATCATGAGGTCTACAAAAATCTCCTCCATAGACTTCTCTACTGCGCTACGCTCGCCCGACATTCACACTTGTAATAAAATAAATCGGGTAGGTGAAAAAACAAGCAAGGTGATCAAATGAATGGTGAGGTCTAGAAAGCACAACACGATAGGCAATCAGTTTTATGCTAGCGCGTATATCTTAGTTTTCAAAAAGTGGTCTCAGCGCAACATTCGACATGTTAAATAAGCAACGTTGTAACAGATTCTTTCAACGGGTAGGAATACGTCCAGCGATGTGCATCCATCCATTATGGCACAGTCCCAATGGTCCAACAACGATCTTTCCATCAATAACTATGTTTCTAGCCGTTCTGGAGTGTCGTTCTAATGGTCGGGACGCTTCCAATGGTCATATAACTTCATCATGGTGAAGTCCCATTCTGCGTGGTTCTGCTATTCCGGTGAGGTTCATGTTGGGTATATGTTATATTCTTTGCATCTGTGTGTGTGGGCACGTCAGGTTCGACAACTGCGTCTGATGATCCCTCTAGTAGTGCTTTGTGTGTCGTGTGCATTGGGCACTTTCCTAGGGGGGTCCTAGGGGGGGGCAGGTATGCCACCCCCTAGTTACGCGCAGTGTTCGGGGCAGTGCCCCGAATTTTTTTTTTGGGAGGTTTTTGTTATTTTTAGAGGTTTACTAAATTAATCACGGATTAAGGGATTAGGGTTTTGGTATCTAGGTAATACCTAAAAACATTGTATATATATTGTATTGTGAATGGTGAAATTTGATATAATGAAATAAGAAAGGTTTTCTCGGTTGAGAGTTTCTGGTATAAAATCTCTGTGTAATTTGTGTATGAGCCATTGATTAAATTATGTTTTGCTTAAGAATATATATGCATTGCTTTACTTCACAGGTTTAAAACTTACAGTTCAAGTTCTTCAAGCCTATCTTTTGCGAAGTCTTTTCTAGAACTTCCTGCAGTTTTTCTAATTTTTCTTTCTCCTTACTGAGCTTTCTAGCCTTCTTTCCTATGATTTGAGTCTCTCAATTCCTCTTTCCATTCTTATTCTTATCATCTCTTAGCGTAGTAACTTTGCACTGTTGGGGGTCTTCCAAAGGGTTCGAAGGTAATACCTCTTCTCTTACTATTTCCAGGGTGAATGCACTTATTTCCTGCATGGATAGGTTCTTTAAGCCTTCTTGTGTTTTTTCAACTTCAACAGCTAATTCTCTGGCCCTCTGTTGCTTCGACTTATCCTCTTTTTCTTCTATTAGTCGCGCTATTTTTCTGGCTATGAAGTCCCTTGATTCTTTCTTTTTATGTGTTGTATCTTCCTCCTTTGCTTTCCTTCTGATCTAGTCCTTATCAACCCAAGTCTTTCCTAACAAAAGTGAAAAAGGGTCATTGTTCTCGGCAAACTTAATGAATTCAAATTCTTCTTCAGTTGATGTTTCATGAGCAATCATAGGTATATTAGTAACTCTTCCACATAGGGTTATCATATTTCCTTTAAACACGCCTATATTTCTTAATGAAGGTATTATAGCAGGCTTTCCCAAAATTTCCCAAGTGCTTTCTGGCATGATATTCACCTGTGTTTCCTCATCCAAGACACAGTCTATGTCGAAGTCTTTGATTCTTGTTTCTATGCACTACTTCTCTTTGAAGATATCAGTTAAAATGATGTCTCTATGATCATTCAGTGTTTCTTTCAGCTATAATAGCATAGTCTCTGATTCTTTCTGATTTTCTAACATATCCTTAGTATTTTGACATTCTTCATAGTTTCCTTGTCTCATGTTCATATTTTCAACTTTAGCAATCATCCTAGGGAAATCCTCAACTTTGTGACCAGTAGCTTTACAACAAAGACAAATAGGACATGTACCAAGGCATTCCTTAGCAATATGTCCTAGTCTTCTACAGTTATAACATAGTGTCAATCCTCTTTTCCTTTTAAATGATCCCCAACCTTTCCTGTACTACGTACTAGGATCACAATGATGGACCTGCAATCTGCAAAACTTCTTTCTAGGTTCTTGCATCCACTTGTCAGTCCAAAAACTCTTTCTATGCATAGGAATACCATATCTTTCACTATCTCTATCAAATTTATTCATAACCATTCTTTCTTCTAACTGTGCCCTATTTTTCAGACTAGGACAAAATTTATCAAACATACCTAGATTCATACTTTCGAAGCAAAAATTTCCACTTATCTTACCTTTACCAGAGCACAAAGATTTAAGATCTTACATATTTTCTTCAGATCATGTTTCTTTCTTAGCACATAGCTTTGCAAGTCAAGTAGAATATTGTTCATTACAATAACAGATCTACGCACAGATATTTCTCTTTTCTTCAGTTCCTAGCAATCATAGTTTCAGGTCCTGGCAACGGAACCATTTGTTGGCACAGGGGCAGACCCAGGGTTCAATGCTTCAACAACACACCAACAAAACCCTAACTACCGGCCCTTTCAACAACACCTGCAAAGCAGATGAATTCTCACCCAAGGTAGAGGCAAGGGGGGGTTGTAGGACTCAGGTGTCTACAACCTAGCTGGGACACAGATCTATGATTGCAACACTTAACAGAGCACTTATCCTATCAGTATGAATTATTTCATAAATCCTATTCACATCACAGATTAAACCCTAAATACAGAAAAACGTAGTAATGAGCAGATCACACACTTCCAACCACTTAGCACATAGCATTAACTCAAATCTAGTGTTTATTTACCATCAATAGAGCACTAAGCATCCATACATCTAGCTAACATATATAAAGATCAGTGCACTAAGAAGATAAACATACAAACAACATGAACAACAATTCACAAAGCACATCAACACAGGATATATGTGGTTCACCCCAGTGTGGGGCTACATCCACCAACTCTTCTTCTTCTTTATTATTCTTCGATCTCCTTACATTCGTCTGCTCTTGTGCACAAAGCCACAGAGCTCAGCTTCACATTGGACAGGTGATTTTCACACAGTGTACTAGATCCACCTTCCTCAAAATTAGGTCAAGGCACTGAGCCAACTCCTTGATAGCACAAAGCCTTACATACACCGTCTGTGCACAAAGAAACTTACATTCTCTTGCACTAATCCAATTACAAGTCTTTGCACACAACTAACACTTACACCCCTTCTTACATCTCTTAGATATCTATTTATACATTTACAATGAGGCCTAAACATGGGTAAAACCATGGGTCGACATCCCATACATGTTACATAAACCCTAATAACCCAAAAATATCGCAAAACAAGCGAGATCCCACGATCTTTTCTTCTCCTGGGGGCTTCATCTTCAGCCTGTCAAAGTCCCAAAAATGGTCAAACACGACCAATGTTCTCTCAAACTTGGTCGAGGGCCAACAATATCCTATCCCATCATATTTATTTTCTCCTGCCATGAGAGGTCACTTGGGCGTGTTAGATATTTTTTCCTCAAGATTAACAATCTTGAGACCCAATTCTTTGTACCATGACCTCATTGGGGACATGCATTAAGATGACAAGGAAAATATCGCTCTAATACCACTAATCAGATTTTATGAGAAGAATGAAATGAATACAAATTATTAAAATATTATTAACACATAATAATAGAGATACAGTAAAATTGGTTTTCTATTCAATAAGGAAATAAGTTGAAACTATAAAATGCAGTGGAAAACAAGCTTGATGGAATGGTGGTGGCTTATATCTAAGAAGTGATGTGGCGACTGCGCTCATTCGCAAGAAGATTATTACAATGAGGCTCTGAAGGAATTTTTACAATAAACAGGAATTTCAAAAACCCTAGACATCCAAAAACCTAACCCTAGGAGATGAAACGCCAAAATTCATGTGGGCCCCGTTTGGGTAGGTTAGTACATCAACTTCCTGGGGTTGTAACTTTTGCATACGATCTTCATTTTAGGCGAACGATATCCCGTTGGAAAGGTATCATCGAGGATATTCATTTTGGGGGCTCAATTAGAGACTTAGGCTATAATTTAGAATATCTATCCCGAAAAACCTTCATTTAGGCCCTCAAAATGGCCCCAGAAGTTAAAAACTATTAAAAATAGTAAATTGCCAAAATTGCCAAAAAATTGTTTAGAGCGAGTTGGAAAAGGTGGGTGGACAACGATATCCACATGGATCAGTCATATCACTCATTTTCCCCATGTGACCATCACTCCCCCTGGAACCATGCCTATGTGCTCTTTCTTCAAGCATTTACCTTTGCATCTGATAAATCTCCCCCTCTTTGTCATCAATGGCAAAGGTATCTTTTAATCTAGGGTTTCTCCCCCTAACTAAATTGTCCTTGGGGATACTCTCCCTGACTGAACTCTTGCTGAAACTAATCTTCCAACCTGAATTGTCCTCTTTATGGTGTTTCCTCGTGTAAATCTAAGACATATAAGATAAGCATTCAAAAGCATTCATTTTGGAGTAGAAATTACTCTGAGTCTCTGGCATAGATACTCAAAGGCTTCCTGTGGAAGTGGTTTTGTAAGTATGTATGTCACTTGTTTTTTTGTGCCCACATATTCAACTATGATTCTCTTCTTTGTAACATGTTCTCGTAGAAAGTGATACTTGATTGGAATGTGCTTCGTCTTGGAGTGCATCACTGGGTTCTTTGAGATATTGATGGCACTTGTATTATCAAAATAGATTGGAATGGGATCATCATACTCAATCTGTATATATGTCACATTTTTTTTCATCCATATAACCTATGTACAACATCTTGATTCTACAATATACTCTGCCTCGACTACAGATAAGGGTATTGATGATTGTTTCTTGCTTATCCATGATACTAAACACTCACCCAAGTAGAACATTGCTTCACTAGTGCTTCGTCATTCATCAATGCAACCTGCCCAATATGCATATGTGTAGGCAATAAGTGATAGATCCTTTCCTTTTGGATACCATAATCCA
>JASDQU010028667.1:24327-36708 GCA_032191745.1 Picea mariana
CTTGGTCACGTGAGTGAAAAGGGGATGCAGATTCTCCACTCAAGGAATTTGTTGCCAAACTTAAAAAATGTTGATTAGTATTTCTTTGAGCATTTTGTTTATGGAAAAGAAAAGAGAGTCAGATTCCTCAAAGTTGGGAAGGAAAAGAAGAGTGAAAAGTTATATATTGTGCATACATATGCATGGGGAATGGCTCGGCTATCATCTCTTGGTGGATCTTATTATTATGTTACTTTTATTGATGATGCAACTAGGAAAACATGGGTTTATTTCAATACAAAAATATGATGTTTTTTATACCTTTAAGAAATGGAAAGCTTTGGTTGAGAACGAGACATGAAATAAGTTGAAGTGCCTTAGATCAGACAAAGAAGGAGAATATTKTAGCAAGGAGTTTGACAGTTATTGTTCATACCATGGGATTCATAAAGAGAAGATAACTACAGGAACACCACAAGAAAATWGTGTGTTAGAAAGGATGAACATGACAATCATGGAGTGTGCAAGGAGTACGAGATTTCATGAAAGATTTCCCTTACACTTTTGGGAAGAATCTATGGATACTATTGTTTACTTAATAAACATAGGGCCTTTAATTTCCTTGGATGGTGGCATTCCATAGGAGTCATGGACAGGAAAAAAGCTAAACTACACATTTTTGAAGACTTTCAGTTGTGAATCTTTTGTCCATATTGATAAAGAAAATAGAACAAAGATTGAGGGAAAATACAAGAAGCGTACTTTTATTTTATATGGAGTTAATGATTTTGGTTATCACTTATGGGATTATGAAAATCACTAAATAATTAGGAGTAGAGATGTGGCATTCAATGAGAAGTTCATGTACAAAGATCAGTTGCAGACAATGAAATAGGAAAAGGAAAACACACAATACACAGTGCTTGATGAGATTATAGAAAATGAAACCTAGAGGTGCCAGAAAATCAAAATATCCAAGAACAAAAACAAAAACGAGAACCTCAAAATATTGAAAGAAGATATACCAAGTTAAGTAAACCCATGTTGGCACAAGGGCAGACCCAGGGTTCATTTCTCAAGAGTGCACCAACAAAACCATAACTACCGGCCCTTTCAGAAACACGTGCGGAGCATATGAAGTCTCACCCGAGGTAGAGGCAGGGGTGGTTGCAAGACTCGAGTGTCTACAACCTTAGCTAGGAAACATATCTATGATCAAAATATTCTATCAAATCACTTAGCAGTTACAGTTCATCAATATTTAACCTGTGTCTACTTCGTAGTTAAAAACCTAATCACATAGCATCACAGTATTCACCCAGATCTAGTATATTCAAGCACTAAGCACATTCACATAGGTTAGATCTATCACTTATTCATATTATTAAGCAAAAAACATCAACAGATCTATCTATCATTTATCTATGCCAAAGCACTAAGAAAGTAAACACATCAATACATCTCACAAAGCATAGAAACAGAGGATATATGTGGTTCACCCCCAGCCTAGGGCTACGTCCACCAAATATTCTTCTCTTTTATTATCTTCTATCAATCTTCTACATGCATAGAGCCTCAATATCCTACTCTTCATAGGACAGGAGATCTGTGCGTACCTTGCCAGATACTCCTTCCCCAAGTTAGGTTACAACACAAAGCTTCTACTCAATCCTTTATAGTCACTTTCACTTAGCCTTGCAAGTCTCACACAACACGAACAAAGCATGTACAACTATCACTTGCATTCACACTTAGCATCATCCATTCACCGCTATCTTACATTGCCTAGATATATATTTATACATTACAAAAGAGGCCTAAACATGGGTAAACCCATGGGCCAACATCCCCATTCCTGTTACATAACCCAAAACCCAAAAATCCCTAAACAAGGGGACGAGATCCCACAATCTCCGTTCGACCTGCGCTCCACCTTCGACAGCTTGTCAAAGTTCCAAAATAGGTCAAACATGACCAAGGATCCTTAAAACTTGGTTAAAGGCCAACAAGCCCTCAATGCTCACTTGTGACTCATCCCGAGTCACTCTGGTCTAGGTAGCTCTGCTTCAAAATCCTCGACCTTGTCTCAAGCTGCTTCGACATATTGTTGCGCCAAGGCCTCCTACTCAGAGAACTCTTGGATATTTGCTTCGTTGATAGGTCCCTCTAAGTGTTGTTTGACTGCAATGACTATTTGTTCCATCTCTAATCCTCGACCTTAAATCTCCTCAAAAAGTTGGCACACTTCATCCTGGACTGGTTGGAGCCTCTGAGTTACTTCCATGACTTTGCTTTGTATGGTGTGGACCTGCTGTTCAGAAGTCCACTATTCCTGGGATTGCTTCATCCTTTCAACTATTGACAGGAGCTTCAACTGCTCCTATACTGTCGTTGCCTCCTGATTTTTCTCCTGGAGCTGTGACTACAGTGCCTTTAGTTCAGGGTCTTCAGTAAGTTGCTCGTAGGTTTGTGCACTTCTACTGCTAAGTTGTTTACATTCCAAAGTGAATGCTCTAATCCTCTCAACTACACTCTAGGCAGTGGATTCTCTTTGATCTCGCATGTCCTGTGGGGTACTTGGAACTTTTCATAGCTCTAGGTCTGTGATTCTCTATTGAAGCTATTGGATAGCTTCTGCAGGCTGCGCTACTTGCTAAACCACTGGTTCTTTCGCCTTTTCTCTAAGCCTGTCATAGAGAGAAGTGCTCTACTGACTGCTTCTTTGACTCCAAGATGTTCTACAATAAATTGATCTCTCTCTTTCTTGACCCGTGCTCTCTCCTATTTGAACTTGGTGTGGAGGTCATCCTTCTCCTGTTGTGCAAATCTACGTTTCTCTAGCACTTCCTGTTGTTCTTGCTTCAGGGCCACTATAGTCTATTCTTTCACTTATTGCACTCGACAAAGGCAAGCTTTGGTCACATCAGCTATTCTGTGGAGTTGGGTGGGTTCATCTCCCAACTCTGGTTCTTCTGATGGCAGGGGCGCAGTGGATATTGTGCGACTAGAGTGAAGGGTCTACTATACCCCTCTGAGTTGTATCAATCCTAGCATACATGGTTTCTTTCTTGTCTTTGGTGTTTTTCATAATATCCTGGGAAGCATCTGATATGGCTGTGATGATGAAGTCAAAGTCATCTAGCATGAGCATAGTATGTAACTTGGTATTACTAGCTCTGGATTTCTTCTTTGAGGTAGTTTTTGTTGGGGGAACCTTTCTTTTCTTAGAGGGATCAACCTTATCAATAGGATCCCTAGGAGGTGTTAGTTCACCTTGCTTCTGCTAATCATCTTTTCCATTGGTCTCTTCTTTATCTACTTCGTCATCACCTCCTCATCCCGGTGATTCTGAAGTGGTCTCTTATGATGTGATGCTCAAGTTTTTTACCTCTTCAGTCTTCTTCCTTCTACTGGTTCCAGGTGTGTCACATTCTTCATTAGTTTCCTCTGAGATACCGATTAGTTCGAGATCATAAATTTTTCCAGGGTCAGCAGGGATAAGGAGCTCTGCAAACCAGTCCTTAGTTATCTCCTCGAGGTCTTTCTCTGTAAGATTATAGTATGACCGAAGATCTTCTTTATGCTCGTCTGCACGCACAATGATATAAATAAAGTGTCAATATTCATGGAACTTCATGAGGGGTCTGAACCAGTGCAGGGTGTTCAACATCATGCGAGGGATAGCCCTAATAGCCCTCTTCAACTGGAGATAGTATTTGTAAAATATTGTGTTCGACTGCCACTATTTTCCCATATTTCTTGAGTATCAGAGCATGGTGAACGTTTTTGGGAGTGGCTCGAATGGATCAATATCCGGGAAGGTCGCACCTTCCGACATCTCCCAAGAAGTAAATTTTATGAGGATCAACTGCCAGCTAAAATGGAACTCATAGCCCTGATCTTGAGCTTCGCGAAAATCCAATTCGAGTCTGTTGACTAAGTACTTCACCCAATTCATTTGGAGTCCTTCTACACATTTTCTGACAAGGTCAACAATGAACCCTGTGACCTGCATAGGTCTGTTCTTTCTCACCATCTTTCCTGCAATCAAATGGCAGGCCAGGTGTACTACGCCATTATGGATGGAAGTGACCTTGTATCCTTGTGTCTCCTTTTCTACATCGCCATATGTGTCTTTAATCCTCTGTGCCAGTGCGTGGTATGCAACCTTCCCTAGGTAGAAGTCTTGTGAATCAGGTCCCTGTATGCTCAATCTGATGATCCTATGGATCAGTGTCAGATCGACTGTGATGCATTTGTCTAGCCATAGATATCCGCCATGGTAAAATGATAGTAGGAGATTAACACATGCGTTAACCTCCTGGTTCCTTCCAAAATGTGGAATCTTCATCACATTCAAGATGGTGGACTACGTGAGGTTCATATTCCATGGTTGGGTGATTATTTTTGAGTTCTTCCCCTTCGTCCTAGTGAAGTACCTGTGAGGGGTGAGCATACTGTAATTATTGAGGTCCCCCAGGTTGAAGTCACTGAATTTCAAGGTCACAATTTTATCTTGCTGCATTCTTACTGCACGTATCCCCTTCTGGAGGTACGCAGTAACCAAGGTGTAATCAAAATCCCTCGGGACATTGTCATGACTCACCATGCCAGCCAGAGGCGGGATGTAGTGAGGCAAGATAATTGAGATTAACTTTTTGTTCACCAAGTCATCTCGATTCTTGGTTCTCTTCTCTACTACAACTTAGGATGGTCTGGATCCACGAGAAGTTGACGAGGAGGCTTGCACTCCTCACATCGATGAGGCCTGAATTCCTGCGGACATTACTTTCTCGGACATTAAATTGATTATAAATTCTTCTACACATTTTTCAGCTGCGTTGAGTTTGTCTGACATACTCTCTCAAGATCGAATAACTCAGATTGATGAATAGGTGCTCAAAGCAATAGAACAAGTGCTGAGCTCAGTAAACACATCACAGTAGCAATGAGTTGGCCTGAATACAATTCACAAAAGTGTTCTCGGGGCAACAGTCGACGGAATAAGTATACAACAATGTAACGGGTCTTCTCCAATGCAAAAGAGGCCTTCATCAATGTGGTTATGTCCATTGCGGCATGGTCCCAACGGTCTGATGGCGAGATTCCTGGTCATAACTGTTGTGATAACCACTCAGGAGGGTTGGTCTAATGGTTATATTTATTCACCATGGAAAAGTGCCATGTTGCGTTGTTCTGATATCCCGACGAAGTTCCAGTTTTGCAAACCTTCCTTCTGCCAAGTCCCCTCTAGAAAATTCTACAACTTTTCTAGCCTTCTTCCCTATGATCTTTGTCTCGATATTTCTCTTTCCATTCTAATTCTTATCTTCTTTTGGAATAGTAACTTTGCATTGTTGAGATTCTTTCATAGGGTTCAAGAGAAATATTTCTTCTCTGTCTAGGGTAGGTGCTCCACTCTTCTATGAGTCTTCTTGTGTTCTTTCAACTTCGACATCCAAGTTTTTGGTCCTAATCATCTTCAAACTATTCTCCTGTTCTACAATCAAGTGTGCTATCCTCCTAGTCATGAAATATTTTAGTTCTTGCTTCTTCTGTTCTAGGGCTTCCTCTTCTTTTCTTCTGGTTTGATCCTTCTCAATCCAGGTTTTTCTTAGTAAAATAGCAAATGGGGTGTCGGTCTCAATAAATTTAACAACCTCAAAATCTTCCTCTGTCAAAGTTCTCTGAGCACTCATAGATATCTGGGTGACTCTTCCACATAGGGTTATCAACTTTCCTTTGAATAATCCTATTCCTCCCAATGAAGGAATCATAGCATTCTTTTCTAAAATTTCCCAAGTTCTTTCTGTCATGACGTTCACCTGTGTTTCTTCATCTAGAACACAGTCAATGTCGAAGTCTCCTATTATTCTTTCTATGCATTCTTTTTCTTTGAATATCTCTGATAAGTTGACACTTCTGTGATCATTCAGGGTTTCTTTCATTTGTAGCAATACATTCTCTGACTCTTTATGGGGTTCTGTCATGGTCTTAGTTTCCTAATATTCCTCAGGGTTTTCTTGTCTCATATTCATTCTGTCAACCTTTGAAATTATTCTAGGGAAATCCAAAACTTCATGGTCCATATCTTTACAACAAAGGCAAGTAGGGCCTCTACCAGGGCATTCCTTAGCAATATGTCCCAGTATTCTGCAACTATAGCAAAGAGTTAATCCTCTCTTTCTTTTGAATGATCCCCAACCTTTCCTGTACTGCGCACTAGGGTCACGGTAACTAACCTGTAAAAAAATATTTCTAGCATCCCACATCCATCTGTTAGTCCAAACATTCTTTCTATGCATAGGAATAACATATATTCCATCATTTCTATCAGATCTACTCATATCAAACATTCTTTCTTCTAGCTATGCCCTAGTTTTCAGGCTAGGAAAAAATTTATCAAACATACCTAGATCCATACTTTTGAAACAAAAATTTCCACTTATCTTACCTTTTCAATCAAAACTTTTCACTGTTATTACCTTTATCAGAGCACAAAGTTTCAAGATATTACCTCTTTTCTTCAGATTTGACTTCTCTTCTTAGCACAGAGCTTCAGAAGTCAAGTAGAATAATGCACACTAGGGAAACATATCTATGCATAGAGATTTTTTTTTCTTCAGTTCTCAACAATCACAGTTTCTGGTACTGGAAACGCAACCATTTGTTGGCACATGGGCAGACCTAGGGTTCAATGCTCAAGAGCACACCAACAAAACACTAACTACTGGCCCTTTCAGAAACACTTGTGAAGCAAATGAAGTCTCATCTGAGGTATAAGCAGGGGTGGTTGCAAGACTTGAGTGTATGCAACCTTAGCTGGGACACAGATTTGTGATTACAATATTCTATCAAAGMACTTAGAAGTTACAGTTCATCAKTATTTAACCAGTGTCTACTTTGTAKTTAAAACCCTAATMACATAACATCAYAGTATTCACCCATATYTAGTATATTCAAGAACTAATCACATTCACATAGGTTATATCTAGCACTTATTCATATTATTAAGCACAAAACATCAACAGATCTATCTATCATTTATCTATGCCAAAGCACTAAGCAAGTAAACACATAAACACATCAATACATCACACAAATCATAAAAACACGTGATATGTGTGGTTCATCCCCAGCCTTGGGCTACATCCACCAGCTCTTCTTTTATTTTATTATCTTTTGTCAATATTCTACATGCACAGAGCCTCAAGATCCTACTCCGCATAGGACAAGAGATTTGCATGCACCTCACCAGATCCTCCTTCCTCAAGTTAGGTTACAGCACAAAGCTTCTACTCAATAACTTACAGTCAATTGCACTTATCCTTGCAAGTCTCACACAACACGCACAAATCATGTACACCTGTCACTTGCACTTAGCACTTGGTATCACACACTTGTGTTCGCACTTAGCATCACCCATTCGCCGCTAGATTACATCGCCTAGCTATCTATTTATACATTACAAAAGAGGCGTAAACATGGGTAAACCCATGGGACAACATCGCCATACCTTTTACATAAACCAAAACCCAAAAATCCCTAAACAAGGGGCCGAGATCCCGAGATCCCCGCTTCGACTTGTGCTCCGCCTTCGATAGCCTATCGAAGTTCCAAAATAGGTCAAACATGACCAAGGATCCTCAAAACAGGGTCAAGGGAAAACAACCCACTCAAGGATACTCTCCTTCAATGTATTATTCATTTTTCACTGATTATGGTGAACCAAAAGGATATGAAGAAACAATGTAGGTGGAAACTACAAAGAAGTGGGAAGAAGGCATGAAAGAGGAGATGGAATATTTGGTACATAACTAGACTTGGGATTTGGTTCCATTTCTTGTAGGTAAAGAGCATTGTATATTAAATAGGTTTATAGGTTGTAGGAAGAAGATGGAGGAAAAAAATGGTATAAGGCCATACTTGTTTTAAATGGGTTCGCACGGAAGAAAGGTGTAGATATTGATTAAATTTTTTCTCTTCTTGTTAAATTACAACAATTAGAAAAATTTTAAGTCTGCTGGCAGTAGAAGATTTTCATCTTGAATATTTGGATGAAAGACAACTTTTCTCCATGTGTATTTGGAGGAATAGATTTATATGAAATATCCACAAGGGTATGAGGTCAAAAGGAAGGAGAAATTGGTATGTAGGTTGGAGAAGAGATTATATGACCTAAAGAAATATCCAAGGTAGCAGTATTTGAAATTTGATAGGTTTATGATAGAACAAGGTTATAGTACATGTCACATTGACCATTATGTTTATTTTAAGAGACTAGATAATGAAAGTTATATTATCTTGTTATTGTATGTAGATGACATGCTTGGTGTATGGTCTAACATGCACGATATAAATGTGCTCAAAATAAAATTAGTTGATTCATTTGTGATGAAGGATTTGGGTGTTGCAAAGAAAATAATTGGTATGAGAATAACAAGAGATGATAAAAATTGCAAATTAACAATGTCTCAGGGTGAGTACATAGACAAGGTGCTGGAAAGGTTTCAACTACAAGATGAAAAACTAGTTAGTACACCTTTGGCCAACCATTTCAAATTGACTAAGGAGATGTGTCCCAAAACATAGAAGGAGATAGAATAAATGTCCAAGGTTCCATACTCATCGAAAATTGACATATTATATATGTTATGGTGTGCACAAGGTCGAATATTGCACATGTAGTGGTATTTTTGAGAAAGTATACGAACAATCTAAATGAAGATCATTGGAAGGAAGTATTTGAGAGGTACTACAACTCAGGAATTATGTTTTGGAGGTTCAATAAATATTCTATAGGGATATGTGGATTTAGATAGGGTAGGTGATATAGATAGAAACAGGAGCACCACTAGGTAAGATTTTACCATAGGTGGAAAAATAGTAAGTTGGATTTCAAAATTGCATAAGGTTGTTGCAATTTCAACAACGAAAGAGGAGTATGTTGCTGCTACAGAGGCTAGTAAAGAGATTATTTTCTTACATAGGTTTATGGAGGAATTGGGAAAGAATTAGGGGAATATTAGGTTGTACAGTGACATCCAAAGTGTCATTCATCTTGCAAAGAACTCATCCTTCCATTCTAATACTAAGCATATACAACTTTGGTACCATTTCATACGATCAATTTTGGAAGATGGAGAGTTAACTCTAGAGACGATACACACTAACTAGAATCATGCAGACATGTTAACGAAGGTAGTAACAAGGGGGAAATTGAGTTCCTTATCAATTTGAGTTGGTATTCAAGAATGAAGGTGAATATGAGAAATTTTCCAGATCCAAATATTGGAGCATAGTCCAATAGGTGCAGTAGCGGTGGAGTTGTTGTGATCAATATCGAAGTGGGAGATTTTTGGTTATGGAGCATAATTATATTCTTGATTTAATGCATTGTTAAACAATTCTTTTTTGCATGTAAATGGGCATACGATTGTAATACCTGGTTAAGAATGTGTACCCCTGTTAAATTATCGGTAAATTATATGATGTATACCTAGGTGGACAAAGGGGAGGGAACCTGTGGGATTCCATGGTTATAGACTTTGAGGGAGGCTTAAGGTGATTTTTGACAACTCACTTGGATAGTTTGTCCATATTTGGTCAAAGAAAACCCCAAGTCAAGTTTAAAGGGGGAATTTTTAGGATAAACTTGACTCAGTAAAAGAGTCAAATATACTTTAAGTAAAAAAATGGTTCAATAAAAGAGTCAAATATATTTTAAGTAAACAAGTGGTTTTTGGGCCCATGGTATTGGTAACCCATGGTATTTGTATCCTGTTAGGCCCTTTGTTTTGAAGACCACCAATTTTTGCAGAAGTATAAAAATTTTTGTGGAACAACATAGCACACCAGTAATGGATCCAAGTGGAGGAAAGCTATGCACTAGCATGCCAACATGGAAAATGAGTTAGTTGGAAAAAGCAACAGAAAGAGATAGAACCTTCAAGCACATTGTAGAAAGAAATAAAATCAAGAAATCACAATGACAGAATCCAGAAGAAAAGAAAGTTTCGTGGAAAATACATAAATGATGGAGCTATGTAACGGGTTGGGGTTTGTTGTTGTTGTTGTCATTGTTTTTGGGTTTTGTTATTATTGAGAATTATTGATTCATTCTCTTGTTCATATATTAAGTCTTGCTTCCTGTTTGCTGCGATAAGCCACTTTAAAGGAGAGTTTGGAATTGTTATCACACACTTTGTAGAAAGGATAAAAGGCTTGAGGTTTGGAGGTCAAACTGGCGTAATAGGAACCAATCCAACCCAATGTCACCATAATGGGATGGTTCTTTCTCTTTATGGAGGTAAGACCCGGGGGATACATCCCCGATGATCTGGGGTTTTGAGAAGGAAAAGGATTATAGGATAAAGTGGTTATTCCCCCCTCACAAGTCACCACTGAGCAGATAGTATGGCTAAACAACCAATAATAAAGTATAACCAAAAAAGAGATGCACCTGCCTAAGACAAAAAAATAATGAAACTCATATATGCAAGACGCTCAATTGGTTAGTACTTCATGTAAATCAATGACTATCTAATACACTTATAAGAAATTTGATAATGAATGTTGATGAAGTCAATATTTATAAAATAACTATGGTAATTAAGTCACTTCTTCAACAAATGCTAAAAAGATGTGGAATTCAATGCAACAAATCAATACTTTATTCAATTAATGCCTTTAATAACCATTCAATTGCTTATAAAGAAAACGTCTAGTTGTACCAATGATATTATAGCTAAATATGATGACAACAATATGTTAGTTAGGTTAATTCCTAGGCTAGGGTTAGTAGTTAGGGTTTGATTCAAGGTTTTGAAAATGATTGTGATCAAGTTCAATTCAAAGAAAGAGGTATTTAGATCAGTTCCTTAGGGTTAATGGAGTCAAATAGTGAAGGATGCAAGAGATAAATGAGGATAAAGTAAAAATGGATAAGGACTAGAGGGAGAATCTTTGAGGTGTTGCTAAGGCAAGGCCTCAAAGTCAAAACCCTAGGGGAGAGAGGCTCACCTTGGTGTAGGAGAACTAGGCCTAGATTCTCTCTCCTCCTTCCTTAACTCAGTGGCAATCATGGCTAGCTGAAGATGAAGCATAAAACCAAGAGAATAAGGTTTGATGAAGCAAAGTGTTTCTACAACAAGGCTCTACCAGCAAACCCTCAAAAATCGGCCCAGAGTGTGGAAAGCATAGGCTTTAGGGTGTCTCCCTCTTCTTAGATTAGAAAAGGTACAACTAGCAAAAAAAGAAGAGAGAATGGGAATGTACCAACAACTGGGCTCTCTCCGTCTTGAATCAATAGCTGCAAATTCTCTCAATGGGGACATGAGACAAGGAACTACTTGTGTGCTTGTCACCTAGGGATTTGTTCAGAAAAATTATAAACATATGCAAGAAATAAAACTACAACCATTCATTAAAGAAGTTTTGCAAAAAAATTCTTAGATATCACCAAGAAAAAACATTGCAAACCCTAGTTGTAACACCTTCCATTAAGAGAAATGCCAAATTATGCCAAGAAAATCCTCCTTCAACAAGTGCGCATCACTAAATTAGCCAATAAACCAAGAGACGACACAAATTTCAAACCTCACTAATGAGTGAGTGAGTTGTGTTGAAAAAATAAAGGTGAAAATCCTTCATTTATACAGTATCATGACCTAAATTTACATTTTAGGTCATGTAAAAGGCCGATAAGGCCAAAATACTAAAATCATACTGTTTTACATCAAATTGTCAAATTAAAACCCTAATAAATATGAAAAGAGATAACAATCTCCTCTAAGGGAGACGTTATCCCCTTCTAGGGAAAATGGAGCATCATGGAGCAAAACATTATCCCTCCTTGGGCTTCTCCAACCTACCACACATTCCAATACTGCCCAGTCTGCCCCCCAAGATGTCCATAATGTTGGATGACATCATGGTCAAGATGGGTGACGTCGTAGGCATTCCAAGGCCAACATTCCACTGAAAAAGGGTGAATCCCCCTAGGTCAAGCTCTTCCGGGGTGCTGTAACAACCCTAGTTGAATATATGCTTAGGGATTATTAAGTAAAAATTTATTAGGTAATTAATTTTTCTAACATGGTATTAACTAAACAAAGATTGGTATAATAATATTAATTAAATATTTATTAATTAATCAATTGTTATAATTTTGATTAATTAATTACCTATTACATTCAATGACATGGGTATTAAATTTAAGAGGGTTAATAAATTTAATTGTTTAATTAAAGGATTACGTATACGAAGGGGATAAGAAGCATTAAATGTTAGGATAAGAAACATTAAATAATAGGATAAGACATTAACTAAGAGGATAAGACAATGAATGTATGGATAAGGAAATGAATGAGGAGGAAAGGGTCGGTGAAGGGGGGGATATGA
>JASDQU010028668.1:0-12285 GCA_032191745.1 Picea mariana
ACAATAGCAAGATAATATAACTTCCATTTTCTAGCTTTTTCAAATAAACACAGTGATCAGAATGACATCTACTATAACCTTGTTCTGTCATAAACCTATCAAACTTCAAATACCACTTCCTTGGAGATTGCTTTAGGCCATACAAGCTCTTCTTCAACCTACATACCAAATTATCCTTCCCTTTGACCTCATACCCCTGTGGCTGCTGCATATAAATCTCTTCCTCCAAATCCCCATGGAGAAAAATTGTTTTTACATCTAATTGTTCAAGATGCAAATCTTCTACTGCCATGAGAATCAAAATAGTCCTAATTGAAGTCATTTTAACAACGGGAGAAAATATTTCATCAAAATCTATACCTTTCTTTTGTGCAAACCCCTTTACAACAAGTCTAGCNCATTTCCTCCTTCATGCCTTGCTCCTACTTCTTTTTGGTGTCTACCTGCATTGCCTCTTCGTAACATTCTGGTTCACCAGAATCAATCAACAATAAATAATACAATGAAGGAGAGTATCATTCAGGGGGTATACTTAACTTGGTAGATATTCTAACCATACTTCAGGAGTTTGAGGTACCCACTACTCTTGTTGTTGTACATTTTGATTTTCTGGTTCCTTTGTAATTTCTTTTTCAATGATCTCATCAAGCACTGTGTATTCTTGTTTTTCTTTTTCCTGTTTATTTCCCTGCAACTGATATTTGTACATGACCTTCTCATTGAATATGACATCTCTACTCCTAATGGTTTTTTTATTTTCATAATTCCATAAGCGATAACCAAAATCATTAACATTGTATCCAATAAAGGTACACTTCTTGGATTTTGCCTCAAGATTTGTTCTATTTTCTTTATCAATATGGACAAATACTTCACAACCGAAAGTCTTCAAAAAAGAATAGTTTACCTTTTTTTTTCTATCCATTCCTCCTCTGGAATTCTACCATCCAAAGAGCTTGAAGGTCCTATGTTTATTAATTAAACAATAGTATCTACAACATCTGCCCAAAACTGTAAGGGCAAACCAACATGCAATCTCATACTCCTTGCACGATCCATGATTGTCATGTTCATCCTTTCTGACACACCATTTTCTTGTGGTGTTCTTGGAACTGTCTTCTCTCTACGAATCCCATGGTATGAAAAGTAATCATCAACCTCCTTGCTGCAATATTCACCTCCATTATGTGATCTGAGACACTTCAACTTTTTTCCTGTCTCATTTTCAACCAAAGCTTTCCATTTCTTAAAAGTATCAAAAACATTAGATTTTTGTCGAATGCAATAAATCCAAGTTTTTCTAGTTGCATCATCAATAAAAGTAACATAGTAACAAGAGCCACCAAGAGATGATACCTGAGTTGGTCCCCATACATCTGTATGAAAAATCTCTAACCTTTCATTCTTCTTTTCTTTTCCGACTCTGAGAAATCTGACTCTCTTTTGTTTTCCATAAACACAATGCTCACATAAGTCCAAATCAATTTGTTTAAGATATGGCAACAAATTTATTTTGTGAAGTATCTGCATTCCATTCTCACTCATGTGTCCCAACCTATGATTCCATAGTGTTGTATTCACTCCTGTAGAAGCTAAAGAGATAGAAGAGTCAGTATTACTAGTACATAAATACAATGTACCTACCTTCTCTCATTTTGCTATCACCAATGATCCTTTGATGACCTTCCACGTCTTATCTAAAAATATGGATTTACAAACTTTACTTGCCAACTATCCTGTTGAAATTAGATTTTTCCTTAGATCTGGAACATGTCTTACCTCTTTCAACAACCATTGGTTTCCATTTTTTTGCTTTATTTTTACCCTTCCCATTCCAACAATTTTGCATGGTGCATCATCACCCAAATGAGCCTGTCCAAAATCACCTTGAACATAATCTAGAAAATATTTCCTATGGGGTGTGGCATGAAATGAAGCCCTTGAATCTACCATCCAAGACTCAGAAATATTATGTATAGAAATAATCAAAGAATCTTGTAACACATCACCTGTTACATATTTTTCATGATTTCTCTCTTGTTGTCCATCTCTTTGTTTCTTTGGAGCTCTGTAGTCTTTCTTAAGATGTCCTTTCTTCCCACAATTACAACACTCTATCTTTCCAAATCTAGATTTGGATCTTCCCTTCCTAGACTTCTCGCGGTTCCCTGAGCCCTTTCCTCTATCCTTTTGTCTTCCCCTATTCTCCATGTTCAACACATTACCTGATGTCTCACCTATGCCTTTCCGTCGCATTTCCTCACTAAGGATAACACCAACAACATCATCAAATTTTAAAGTATTTGAATCAGAGACAGAGTTACTTACAACCATGACCAATTTGTTCCAGCTTTCTAGCAACGAGAACAAGATTATAAGAGCCCTGACCTCATCATCAAAGTCCACTTTTACAGAACTTATTTGATTAGTAACCATATTAACATTTAAATGATCTGCAACAAACCCACCTTCTGACATCTTCATATTAAATACTCTCTTCATTAGAAATACGTTATTGGACGCTGAGGGTTTTTCATACAATTTAGCCAATGTATCCATCAAATCCTTCATTGTCTTTTATTTCAAAATATTGAAAGCCACTGACGCTGTCGGTCTCAGTCGTATTATTCCTAGAGCCTTTCTGTCATGAATCTCGCATTCTTCATCCTTCATAGTCATCGGTTTCTTTTCTATTCCACCCAATGGTCGGAATAGATCCTTATGATATAAATAATCTTCCATCTGCATCTTCCATAACTGGTAGTTTTGGCCATTAAATTTTTTGACCCTAAACTTTCCATCTTTCGACATTACTCCCACTCGAACCAGGAACCCTCTTTTCTTGCGAGTTAACTTTCACTCTGATACCTATTGTTAGAAAAATAGGATCACAGAGCAATAAAATAAAACAAATGCGGAAATAAAACATATAATATACACAATGCAATAGAGACACAGATATATGTGGTTCACCCAATGTGGGCTACGTCCACCAAAGAAATTGCCAGGTCCTTCCTTTATCATTTTCCAACAATCGAAGGGATACAACCTACAACAAACATGCTATAACTTATTGTTCTTTCTCTCACAGTCTCCTCTCTCAGAATACAATATTCCCCATAATGCATAACTGCAATACATTTACCTCATAACAGAGGGTTGCCTTTTAGGGCAAAAAACCCTAACATAATTTCTACCGTTAGATCCACGACCTTATAATGAACGGTCCAAATTTACACTGAAATTACAATATACATTTACAAGGCAATTTTTCCTTCCGGGGCTTTGCCCCCAGACCCCACAGAGGGGGTAACCCCCTCTGCACTTCCCCACGTGGAAGAGTGTACATACTTCTAGGGTGTAAATACTTCATGTTGTATAAACACGGCTAAAAACAAAAGACCTCTGAATCAGGAAGATAATCAGCCTCCACAACCAATAGAGTTTACCACTTCACTTACCATTTCTATCATGTTTTTAATCACAACGTTCAAGGCTAGATAATAAATGATCTTAGGAACTTGTTTGTATAACTTTTATCATAGTTTGAACAATGTCGTGTGTTATTTTGTTGATAACAATAATTAATGAGTTGTCGCAAGTATTTAACACCAAGTTTGAAAATAAGCAAGAAAGCCCCATAATGGCATCTGTATGTGCTCACATGTGTTACTTGTGTTTATGATGGTCTCTCCTATAACACTGAATTATCTTGGTCATTTTGCATCCTTGTGAACAAACAAACACAATCAATTACTCTATTTTCTTTCTTCCTCCACAAGTGTATTTATGCTAGGTACTATGAATTACAAGGAACCTTCATACTTGGGAAGAATAAAAAATCATGGTTCAAAGAAGTTTGTCCTCATGCCTTTTTAGTATGCGCATTCCCCTAGTTCTTAATTTACTAATTCATTTCTCACCTCTTCTTTTCAACTAAATTTGATTGTGATGCATCAGAGACCTGATCATAATACACTTGTTATTTTCACACACTGTTCTGTAAACGAGGCACTTATCGCCCACTCACTTCACAAACACAGATACCTTGAGAAATTAAATTTCTATTATCTATTCTCAAATTTATATAGAGATATCAATGTTCATAATGGCTACAAGGCCTCTATTCTTCGGTGTAAACTACACATAACAAACTAGTTGACAATGCCAATAAAAAGAAATACTCGACAATCACTATGTGCTTTAGAACTAAGACTTTAGTGCAACTCCTTTGCACGTGGATGCCCAACTAAGCTAAAATCTATCAAGGTGATCAAGCTAAGATATGGTCTTGGTTTAGTGTGTGTATTCAATTATAATTGGTGTGCTCTAGTTCTAGGCCAATTACTTCACATACACCACATATGATATGGCAATTTCTTAATTCACTTAACACCATTTATTAAATCATATGTGAAGCATTTATTCTAATGACACGAGAGAGGAAAACAAGTCCATAAAATCCAACTTTGTGGACCTAGGAGTGCCCACACAATATTAACCCATAAGATGACAAACAAGGAATAAAGGAATTACATAATTGTGGTTCAAATTTAGTGGCACGAATAACTAGAGCTCTCTAGCAAAATGTTAAGTAGGCTTTCCAACACTTCACGTGCCTAGAAATTGAATTTTATGACCTTACAGGATCAATGACAGTCTGATGCCACATTAATACAACCTATATATCCTATGTATGGTATTCAAGGAACATGGAATGACCTATGTGTAGCCATGGGCAAGTAAATAACTTAATGTGTCTTCCCTCAACAATCAATAAGCTTGACAAACAAAATTAGAAACCCTCTAGAATAGTGCAATAGCTAGTTAACGGAATCCATATATCTCTAACCTCAAAATAAAATCAACGTTGGTGAATAGAGAGTTGTTGAAAATATTTATTGGCTAAAGAATAATGAAATTATGGAATAAATCTATAGAGCTACAATAAAGATTGAATTCTCTCGCCATTAAAGTAACCAAGAAACCTTTGAAAAACAAAGTATTAATAGGAAAATGATTTTTTGAGCAAAGATAACATAAATACAACTGAGAATTCTTTACTTTAACTACAAATTTAACATAAGAGACATATTAAGCATAAGAAATAACAACAATAACTCATATACAATATTTTCTCCTTGCAATTTGTAATTTCCACCGTTAATACACTCATAGAAGCACATTAAATAAAAATGAGAGAAGTGTAATTCACACATAGAATCTGCACAACAGTAAAATCAAACACACCATAAACACAAATATTTTACCCTAGAAACCCAAATGGAAAACCATCATTCAAATAGTTGTGCAATTCTCATTTTTGCAATCTCTAGTTACAAAGTAGTTCATGGCTCTTTGTGCATCGTCACCTATTTAGCCAAAATACCCTTTGAGATTCAAGTTACAATAAGATATAAGATAGCTAGGAGTTAATGCAAGGGCCAAGAGACTGACCTTACAATTCCCATTCCTCTCTCTCTTTCTTTTTCTCTCCCATTTTCATTTTTCTATTATATTTAATTCTTTTTTTCCTCTCTCAGTGTCATTTGAATTTTTTAACACTTGCATTGTCCTTTATAATTTATCTAACCTTCATTAATTATTGAATTACATTAGAAAGTAATAAGTATTACAATCATTTTCTTGTTCGGATCCATTTCGGATAACACACACAATAAGAATCGCACCAATATAAAACATTCAAAGCTCTTTCAAATAAGCAAGGAAACACATTCAATCAAACTATCATAATTTAAACAATGGGACTTTGGCAAGGATTTCTTGAGGAAGGAGGACAAGGAAAACATGGAATCATAATGTCCACAAAGAAATCAAAAGATCCTTGGTGGCTATCAATTCAAACCTCAATTTCAAAGTATAGATCAAAACCATTAAGTCATAAGCATTTAAAAATATATGTTCAATAATCATATAAATTAGTGAGAGAAGTCCAAAGGTTGTTATGAATTTGTCTAATAAGCATAAATACTTTCATTGTTCCATGCATATGACTAAAATTCCCTAAGAGAAACTATTCATGAACCATCCATAATGAGTAAAGGAAAATATTTTCATCAAAGCATCATAATATCAAAAAAGATATTTTGGTAAGACCCTTGCCAAAAGGAGGATGTTTGAAAGCACTACATATATTGTTGCACAAATAATCCAAAGGATTCTCATATTATTAAAACCAAGCTCATGATATAGGTGAACTCAAAGCACAATTCAAACAATCATTATTTCATAAGAACTCAGTCACAAAAATAATATCATTTTCATAAGCACTTAGACATTCAACTAATTTGTAGGCTTCACTAAGATTTATCTTAATGTGAAATGTCCAGTCATTGTTTAACTTCACATGATTTAGGAATAAACCAATCACTAAATACTCATTCAATTGAGGTCTATTTTCATTAAAGAAGCAAGATCAAATAAGGTTAGGTGATAGCCTATCCATTCATAGAAGCAATATGAAAGAAAACGAAGGTAAGGATCCACTTGATTGCCAACCAAGAGCTCGGTGAAATAAAAAGATCCATGGCATAGGGAATCCAAATGAATTATTTATGTAGATCCAAATAATTAAGGAGATCACCCATTATGAACACAAGAATGTAGCAATGCAGATTCATTCAAGAAAATTCACTAAGAGAATATTAAGTTCAATTGGGTAACCACTCAATAATCCACCCTTAACATTCATGGACAAACAAGTTAGGAAAACCATTCAAAGAACTTTAAATCATCTCAAAGCATTGATTGCATCAAAATAATAAGTTATGAAGAACAATGAGCTTCCATCAATGAGTATTAAAACATTTCTTTTTTTGGGTAGGGCTGGGGGGGGGAAGTGGTAGGTCCTAGTACTTGGGCCTAGTTGAGGCCTCAATAGATCCCACTCATTCTCTGAAAAATTTACAACTATACATAATATGTATGATGTCTCCTCCATGCGATCCACTAACATATTTCATAATATCGAGTATATAAACATGGTTATATGGACCAAATGTCAAGGCATACGACACATGATGCACCTTCCTACACTAGTCTAGGCCTTCAATCTAGTTATGTATCTACTGCTGAAAATCAAGATATGAACTTCCAAAAGTATTGCAATACCCGCAAAAAAATCCTAAATTCAGTGACATTTGTAGGAACTAGTCATTTCATGATGGCCTCCATCTTTTTGGAATCTATCTTGAGCTCCCCTTAACTGATCACATACCCCAAATATACCAAAGACTACTAAGCAAACTCACATTTCTTGAGGTTATTCAGTAGCTGGTGCTTCTTCGGAGTCTCTAACAATTGCATGATATGTGAGATGTGCTCCTCCCAAGTAGCACTATAAAACAATATATCATCCACATATACTATAATAAATAAATATAGATATAGGCATAATACATCATTCACCAGTTGTTGAGGAAAATATATGAAATGATCTTACTCAAGCATTTTCCGATCCTGCTTGGCTAAATAAAGATAGGAGGGAATATAACCCTATGTTTATAACCATCACAATTGATATCCTAACTCACAAGTATCGATTACAAGTGCTTAGGCTGGTTTTTTATAAATAAAATCTTGCTGAAAAAATCATTATTTATATGATTTTTTGAACATAACAGATGCTGAAATAAATATGGAGACACAAGTAAAGACACCAAGTCAATAATCAAAACAGATGAGACATAAGAAATCCTTTGTTTCATTCCAATTCATCAAAGAATCGTTCTCTTTACAAATTTTCATGAGGAAGTTTTGGACCAAAGTCAAACTTAGACATCCCTGATGAAACATACAAAAGGACTTCTGACAGAAGGTAAAAAAACTGAACTTTAAAAGATGGATCAAATTGCCATAGATTGTTTCCCACTCGACTCTAAACAATAGCCTTTGTCAGTCATGAAATCTAACTCACAAACAAATAAGTCTACACAAACTATCAAAGATAGATCAACACCTTTGGAAAACAAGTGTTTGAATGATGTAATTCAACCCTGAATGTTGTTGTCTACAATAGGACCCTACTATCATAAAAACGAATTAGGCTCCTAATGAATTAAGGAATGAATGAAAACTATATTATCTCAACATAACTCAAAGAGAAAACCTTAGTATGCTTCTCTTTCTATTCTCCTTTTGTTCCTCCCTTTCCTTTTTCCTTTAGTCAAATTAGAATTCGATGAAGTAGTTGAACTACTTATTTAGTTAATTTAACTAAAACTCAACCAACTTTTTAGTTAATTTAACTAAAAGTCAACCAACTTTTTAGTTAAGGGGGAAAAGTAATACAATCATAATAAGGGTTTTTAATAAATAATAACTAGTATGTGGGACCCCTTGTGACTCCCTTTAGTTCTTTAAAAATCATAACACAACTAGTTAATAAAAAAAAAGCATTCCTCCTTGTGACTCCCATCATCACATTCATACTTTGTCAATTTATATCAATGATAATTGAAATTATGTCCAAAAATATATTTCCCATATATCCAAAAAATAGTCTGTTGTCCAAAAAACATCAAAAGTCAACTATCCTCAACAATTAATAAATAAAAACTTAAAATCCATATTTTCCACTTTGGGAGGCAATCTTTCCCTTGTTGTTGGTTTCACCTTTTGATCTCTTTAAATTATCCTTTAGGTTGTGTGGAGCCTTTAGGCCTAATCTCACTGATCACATGAGTGCAATCATCTCTCAAATGCATGCGAGAGGAGACAGATTTATGAGAGTCATTTGAGGGTGAGGAAGGGGAAGTAGTGGATTTTCTTTTGTCAGGAGCATAGTGGGCCTCGGTTTTCAACCTTTTTCTTACATGGGAAGACTGAACTGGTGAGTGCACAGGGGCATCTTGGACAATTTGATTAATAGGTGGGGGAGTAGGTAAAGACAAGTTAGGCTAGCCACGATGTTGGGAGACTGTTGGGTGGACACTCTCTTGCCATCTATCGTTTTCAGGGACTTTAGGTTGTAGTGAGACATGAGGAGGCACTCGGATACCAGGGACCTATGGGGTTTGTAAGGGAGGCCTTTCAGGCTTAGGTTAGACCACTCTTTTCCCAATCAAGTTAAAACATCCAGCTTGAAATAGTTGGGCTAACTCTTACGAGTCTACATCAAAGTGTATAGAGAATCTTGGTCTTCTAGGGCCGTTGTTCTCATTTCACCTTCCTCAGTTACCCAGGCCATGTTTACCTCTGCTGAAAAAGCTCATTCATGTATGCATAATTGATTAGCAAATAGTTTCTTTAACAACCATACATGACAACTATTTTAAATATGAATTAAAATTAGGCTCAACAACATATCAGACTCATGCAATCCAATCCACACAAATTGTTTAATAGTTGTCAATGAGCAGGGGGTGAACAAAGGTTTTGGGATATGTGAGGGCTTGTATTGAGTGAAAAATGTTAAAATGAGGGGGGAAATATCATGATTACTGCTCACAGACAACAAACAATCAATTGTATCATAAACCATAAGAATATATCACTGTAATTCATCCCTGCGATCCCTTAATTTTCATAATACAAAACTTATCTTAACTATAATTAAATTTTAGGAACAAGGAGTAGATAGTGAATATAGGAAGGTGAGGGGAATTTCAATTAGCGAAAAGTGAAATAATGGTAGGGGGAAAAAGTGAATATTGTTCGAAAAATCAATTAAGTAATCCATAAAAATAGTTATGTATTCAATACAACTATTCCAGCATCAATTAAACAATTACCGTGGTCAATTAAACCATTACTGTGTGTTAAAACTTGCTTACTATCCCACATTCAATTTCCTTAAAAACTTTCAATTAACATAGAATTTAATCATACTTAGAATCGTCATGACTTTCGCCCATATTATTTAAAAGAATTTTGTTTCCTTTCATTTACTTCCTTTTCACACTTAAACCAAATCCAAGGAACACACATTCATATTATTTCAACTCTGTTCAACATAATAAGGATATCGACCACTTCCCATAAATTTAATTTTTCAAATCAAATATAGATGCAGGTCTTCCCTAAGTCGAACAGACTCCTTTAAACATGCCCAACCCCATTCCTTTGACAAATTCAACAATTAAATTTTCAATGAAACCATAATACAAAAACCCTATGATCATCTCTGATGGTGGAATAAAACAAAATGATGCATGATGTCCATAAATCATACATAGTAGACAACCAAGACACAATGATCAACTTTTCAACTTGCAATAATCCCAATCAGGACAAATTAAACACACAACAACCCAACCTCAATTTATACCACGTTGTAGGAACACATAGACCAAGCATAACACAAAGAGGAACCTTTGTGACTATACATATCCAATTACTCCTAATCAAACCATTTTTAACAATGATGAGTTATCAATTCCTCTGTTACAACAAAAGGAGGTAGTGACTAAATACCCATTATCATTTCTTAATACAATTGGGTAATCAACCCAATCATACAGAGACGAGCCAATAATCAAAACCATTGTCAATGCTACTCAACCAACACATGACATTCAACACGATACCAATAGGGTATGACTGGTTTAGTTTCTCAAAATCGAGCTTTGTAACTAATGACAAAATAACCAAGGGTTCGCTCGGTGGAACCAAACACATGGAGGCCAAAGGTAAACTATATCAACAGTAGGTGGGAGCCTTCGAGACAAAAATGGTGGAACCATAAGCCTTATAACCCTTAGCTTGCAATATAGGGTTACAGTTCAACACCAGGTAGAGTAGACCATGAGGTCGAGGCCAACAACCAACATCAAGAACATGTAAAGGCATAACCCTCGTGGTTTTCCCCAAAATCTAAATAATGTTGATAGAAATGCAGAGCCCGGGTAATGCCAACCAACCCTAAAGAAATATTCTTGGCATAATAACCACCCATAACCAACTGTGTGGATACCATTAACGTAAAATGAGCTCATGACCAGGTGGAAAAACGATATGCAGTGACCAAAAGGTAGTTCAAATCATAAACAACAACCCCATAACACCAAATACAACTAAGTTTGGTTGCAATGAGTGTGAGGAGGTGGCCAGCAAGGACAAACATAATCAAATCTTCCAATAAAAACCCATAAAGACAACAAAGAACCATCACGACTTCCACCACACAGAACAACCAATGAAAACATGACTTCAACCATCAATTTTTCCATTGCAACAATTAATGCAAGCATCCATTCCAGAGAAAACACCACGAGTTTACACAGTTGTCAGCCTAAAAAAAAAAATACCAATATATCACCGAGCCAACATTCATTTCATAAACAGATTGAGTTCATGGATGGGTGAAAAAAACATACCTGTAACCAAATGGCCTTAATAATGTGAGCTTGGTTGAGCAGTTCCTTCCACACCTGAATCTCGGAGCTTAACCATAGAAAAAATTAAATGAACAATAACCAAGCTAGGGTAACGACTAGTGGGAGAAGTATGGATTGATGTGCATTTACTGCACATCGCTTCCATCCTCCAATCATTCAATTACGTAGTATACGACAACAAGCCAAACCATTATGCCATTAATCCATGCATCGAAACTTGCATACATTACTTTCCAATTGCACCACCCGATCCATATTAACCATTGCCAAAAACCATAATATAACATATATCACATGCGCCTCATATAAATCAATAAAATCGTATAGCCACTAACATTGCTAGTTAGGACTAACATCAATTCCTTTAATTTCAAATGCATATAGTACAACATAGGATAGTTTAGTTCCTTCTTCTTGTATTTTTTGCGATATTGCTCTTGTCTCTTATTATAAATAACATGTGCCTTGTGCAGGTGTAACAGGTAATAACTCATGGCGCCAATAGAAATGTAATAATAGTGAATATAATCCATTCATACATGGAATTTAGAGTTTAGAGCAACATAACCAACACATAAAATCAATTATCCATCTACCATTAAGTCGCAAATAAAACCAATATTTCATCATCAATCATGTAGAACCTTGTAAGCAACGTTGAACAACGGGATAAATATCAAATAAGAACCTTATCTGATCGTCCAATCTACAAGGGGGTCCCAACTACTAGTATTATGTTAGAAAAATAGGACCGCGGAGCAATAAAATAAAACAAATGTAGAAACAAAACACATAAGAGACACAATACAAGAGAGAGACAGATTTACATGGTTCACCCAGTGTGGGCTACGTCCACCAGAGAAATTGCCAGGTCCTTCCTTTATTATTATCCAGCAAATGAAGGGATACAACCTACAACAAAACCTGA
>JASDQU010028668.1:12385-31109 GCA_032191745.1 Picea mariana
ATTAGCCGTATCATTCCTAGAGCCTTTCTATCAAGAATCTCCCATTCTTCATCCTCCATGGTTGCCGACTTCTTTTCTACTCCACTCAATGGTAGGAATAGATCCTTTTGATATAAATAGTCTTCCATCTGCATCTTCCATAATTGGTAGTTTTGGCCATTAAATTTCTCGACCGTATACTTTCCATCTTCCGACATTGCTCCCACTCGAGCCAGGAACCCTCTTTTCCTGTGAGTTACCTTACGCTCTGATACCAGTTGTTAGAAAAATAGGACCGTGGAGCAATAAAATAAAACAAATGCAGAAACAAAACATAGAAGATACACAATACAAGAGAGACATAGATTTACGTGGTTCACCCAGTGTGGGCTACGTCCACCATAGAAATTGCCAGGTCCTTCCTTTATTATTATCCAACAAATGAAGGGATACAACCTACAGAAAAACCCGTTGTAACTTTCTCTTCTTTCTCTCATAGTCTCCTCTCTCAGAATACAATATTCACCATCAACCATAGCCGCGATACATTTCCCTCATAAAAGAGGGTTTCCTTCTAGGGAAAAAAAACCTAACACAATCTCTACCATTAGCTCTGCGACCTTATAATGAACGGTCCAGATTTACAATGAAATTACAATATAATATTACAAGGCAATTTTTGCTTTGGGGGCTTCACCCCCGAACCCCCGCTGGGGGCCCGCTTTCCCCTGGACCCCGCAGAGGGGGTACCCCCCCTCTGCACTACCCCCCATGGAAGAGTGTACATACTTCTGGGCTGTAAATACTTCATGGGGTATCAACATGGATGAAAGCAAGGACCTCTAAATCAAGAAGATAATCAGGCTCCACAACCAACATATTATATATCATTAGCTTAGTTTAAATAATAGGCTTTAGCAATACTTTGCGGTTGAAATCCTCATTGTGAATTTTATCGTCAACAAATCGATGACTCTATAGGGAAATATGTTTCCAACATATTAAGAACTCAGAACACATGGTTTCACAGACCAAGAAAAACAAATCAAGAAGATATAACCAGAATGATTATGCAACCGTGGGAAGTGAGTGGATTTAATGGAAAAATGATCAGGAATTCGGGAATAAATCATGAAAAATGTTAAGTATGAGGGGATTTTTCCTATACGCATTATCATTCAACCAGAACTTTCTCTTTACTTCAGGGAGAAAAATTTATGGACTTGCTCTTTTAAATTCTCAAATGGATGAAGAAATGGAAAGCATAAGCGAGAGATAACCAATTTCTTTATAAGACAACAATGAAAGCATATAACAAATTCAATTATGCTTTCAGGGGGAACATCGTAACAACTATGTAATATTGATTGTTATTGACTAACAATACCTTGCAGGAGTGTCACTATGGAAGAACTGATCCAACATATTATTCTTGACCAAAAATCAACTAAAAGATGAAAAGCAATAAAATCATGACAGAAATAGGACTACAAAATTTAAAACAATAGAAATCAAATAACATAATTTGCAACAACAACATGAAATCTATTAAAAAGGAAAGAAGAAATCAAACTACTATAAAAGAATAAATGAAAATAGTGGGAAAATGAAAGAAGAACTAGACTACTAATATACAAAAAAATCCAAACAATGTTAAAACTTTTCAAGTTGGTTCCACGTAGTGTTTAAATTGAGAACCATTAGTGTTGTAGGAAAACAATCACTTCTGTAAATCCTTTAGAATGTAATAATTAGTACCCAGGAAGAAAACAATCTTGAAAGGACCCAACCATAATTCTTGAAACTTTGAGACAATTGACAACCCTTTAATGTACACAATTAGATCATCAAGATAGATATGAATAACTTCACCGATCAAATCGTCAAGAGTTATTTTCATTGGTATTTTAAAAGTGGTACTTGCTTCAGATAAGACAGAAGGAATACAATCATAAGTCAATGTAACCAAAATAGTAATAAAGGTGGTTTTGAATTTATCTTCCCCTTTTACCTTGATTTGATTGTAACTGGAAAAAAAATCAAGTAAGGGCATCATCTGTGACCTTGCGACTTGTTGCAAAATCATTTCCATGTTAGGGAGAGGAAAATGATATTTTATACTAGCTCAATTTAATGCACGAAAATCAACGCATAATCTGATATGCTCAGTGGCTTTCCGAACATGAACCAAATTTGAAACCCATTCAAAATACTTGACTGTAAAGATGATACCATCCATCAAGATTTTTTCCAATCCTTTTCAAATAGTTGTTTCTGGTGCAGGGCTGATAGGTCCTTGTTTTTGCCTAACTAGTTTATGCCTTTCTTGATGGGAATGGCATGTTGTATAAGAACAGGATCAAAACCATGAAGATCCTCATAAGACCAATCAAAAGCATCTTGAAATTCATCAAGTAGCTTGGAAAACTTCACTTTCTCTTCATCAGAACATTGAGCACCTATTTTAACATTCTTTGGAAACTCGGATGTACCAATGTTCAAGGAAATGGTTTCCCCACCTTCCTTTTCGACTCCTCTTATTCATATTTATCTTTATTTCCTATGTCACTTGATGAAAACAAACTCTCTAGAGGATTCAAGCCCTTAGGAATCTTGTTATCTTCTATGGATATAATTTCCTTTAGCTTATAAGGTTCATTTGAATGAAAGCACATATTCTCTCATCACTAGGGAAGACCTGCCAAGATTCTATATTGTCAGGGATATGTGGACGATATAGATATTGAAAAGTACAATCAGGTATGTGTGGCAAAATTTGACGATTAAAGAGGCCACAAAAACAACTAACCGATCAACCATTGAGTTCAATTCCCTCTTAACGTGAGTGATGTTGAAAGATAATAGATTCAAGATAAGTGCCCAAACAGTTTGGGTGTAATGTTTCATCAAATTGTTGCTAGGAGAGTAAATCATATGTACAAGGTTCATAACAAGCTCAGAATCTCCAATTTTGAAAGGTGACCGCAACCAAGATTATAGGCGTTTTCAATGCCTAGTAATAAAGCTTTGAATTCAGTGACATTGTTCGTGCAAGAAAACTCCAACCTATAAGAAAATTTATGGATTTTTCCTACAAGAGAAATCAAGATAATGCCAGCTTCATTACCTTCATTAGAGCACGAACCATCAAAGTGCATGCGGCACATACCATCATCTAAATCAATTTGTTCCACGGGAATGCTATCCTCCTCAACAAATATGGAATACACTCCTAGGTCCTCTTCGATATAGTTCACATTAGGTTGTGGGACACTCTTTATGCAAGGTGAAATCATTCCCTCTCTAAGGACTATAATGTTTTTACCATTTTGAGGAATGGATAAATGTGTCCCGTCGAGTGAGAGGTATCCACCCATTAAAGCTTGTTGGTATCTTCCCAAGATGATTGAGTAATTTCTTACTGGCATATCAACTACTTGAATGCTAAGGGTTGTCCTTATTTCAGGGTGTGCACACAAAACTAAGGTCACATATTTAATCTCACCTATGGTCATTTGTTGTAGACTATTATAAGAGAGCATGCTTCTGGCATTTTCATTTGTACAAGACAAGCCTAACTCTTCCATACTAATCTTCGACATCACACTTGGGCCCGAACTGCCATGAAGGAGGCAACAATGGAAAATATTATCCATAATCTTTACAAAAATATAAAAAGGGGGATTTTTTACAAGGTATCTAAAGTTATGTACACCTACTTTATTTACAGATGAATCCTCTTCATTTACCTCTTTAGATAGATTGGATACAATGGAATATTTTCCTTCCATGAATTGTTTTATATTCCTCTGTTGTTCAGGGACAAAAACCATGTCCAAAAGGGTTTCATCTGCTTTGATGTTGGCCAACTGATTCAGGATATTGTATTTGGAAGAGGGGAGAGGGGAGGTAATTCCTTGAATATTAGGAACTTTAGGAACCTGAACAATAGAAGCTAGTGAGAATGAGCTCAGGCTAGAAGAATTGGGGGGAGGATCATATTTACCTTTGGGAGGATCATTGCGGGGAGGATCATATATTATCTCTGGCGCTCTTCCTTACCTTACATGTGGCTTCCTCATGTTGTTCCCCGCAAAAGTTACACCAACTTTGATGCATGATAGCTTTAGGATAAAAAACATTTTCAATTGGATTTCTAAAGGGGGGTGCAGAAGAGGATGAAGCCTTAGGGGTGAGAGGGGAGACATTTCCCTTCTGCTCATACACTATCATATGATTATTCATATCTTTTACTAGCTATAAGAGGGCGTACATGTCTGTTTGTTTAACTGATTCTTCCTGAGGAATACATGTTCTCTCAAGCTGTTCTTCATACTCTAAACAAGTATGCAGAGTGGAATCAAGGTTATCAATGGATTTTTCTTCAATCCTATGATGATAGGGGGAAGGTAATGCAGTATAATAATGCATGAAAGCGACTTGGTTCTGAGGTCGAATGAGTTCATGGATTTGATTGTATAACTTAGTGAAATGCAAGTTGAAGGACTTTATGGTCTTCCCATTTTTATAGGTGATGTTATTATACTCTCATAACTTCTCAGTTGGGATTTTAGATTTCCCATGGATGGATTTGATCGAATAGACTAACTCCTCCCAAGTAGACAGAATCTTAGGAGAAAGGTCAAAGAAATCGGTCATAGCCTTTCCTTCCAAGGAATTGACAAATAAGTGCATGCAAGTATCATTGTCATTGGCTCCTATGTTGTGACAAGCATTAGAAAATGCCACCAGGTATTCATTTGTAGTGAAAGTGTTCTTCCCCGAAAACCTAGGAAGATGCTCTTTGAATTTAGGAAGTGGACGAGTAGCAGGTGCTAGGTTAAGAGGAGAGGAAACATGCCATGGTGTGATTGTGGAATCTTCTTCAAATTGGAAAATCCCATATTTTTTGATGACTTTTGTGGGATTGGTGGTAGATTAGACAGGGATATGGTGGCTATATAAGATACCAATCATTGACGAAGCTAAAGACTGAGAGGAGGAAGCACTTCTAGTGCCACCAGAGCCACCACTAGATGCCATATTGTGGATGATAGGTAAGGGAGAGAAAGATGAATTGAAAGAATCATACAAAGTTCTCCTTAGAGCACTTTGTTGGGTAGATAACCCAACATTTCTTCTTACTATTTCAACAATATGATTAATGTTAGGTGATCATCCTCTTCTTCTCCTAGAAACACGAGGGTCTAAGGACATGAAAGAAGGTTATTGTTGATTTCAAAACTGTCTACGTCTAGCTTCCCAATGTTTTTTGGCACTAATGTCTCATTCAATTTCTGCCAATGAATGATTAAGCTTAGCCCAAGTATTAGCAGTGTCTAAAATGGTGTTAAAAAAATTCAAAGAAATGTTGGTTTGATCTTGAAGACCAGGCTCAATATTGGGTTTCCTTGCAACAGGTACAGTCAGTAAGAAATAAAATAGTCAAAGAATTAATATAAAAAAATAGATGTATTCGATGATAATCGAGCATGAAAATCAACCAGAGAGATATTGAAGATCTCCCCAGTATGGTCACCAAATAAATGTTGAGGAAAAGATATGAAATGATATTACTCAAGCATTTTCAGATCCTACTTGGCTAAATCAAGATAGGAGGTAATATCACCCTATGTTTATAGCCATCAAATTTGATATCCCAACTCACAAGTATCAATTACAAGTGCTTAGGCTGGTTTTTTATAAATAAAAGCTTGCTGAAAAATTCATTATTTATATGATTTTCTGAACGTAACAAATGATGAAATAAATATAGAGACAGAAGTAAAGACACCAAGTCAATAATCAAAATAGATGAGACATAAAGAAATCCTTTATTTCATTCCAATTCATCAAAGAATCATTCTCTTTACAAAATTTCTTGAGGAAGTTTTGGACCAAAGTCAAACTTAGACGTCCTCGATGAAACATACAAAAGGACTTCTGACAAAAGGTAAAAAATACGAACTTTCAAAGCTAGATCATCTTTCCACATATTGTTGCCCACTCGACTCTGCACAATAGCCTTTGTTAGTCATGAAATCTAATTCACAAACAGACAAGTCTACACAAACTATCAAAGATGGATCAACAACTCTGAAAAACAAGTGTCTGAATGATGTAATTCAACCCTGAATCTTGTTTTCTACAATAGGACTCTGCTATCATAAAAATGAATTAGGCTTCTCATGAATTAAGGAATGAATGAAAACTAAATTATCTCAACAGAACTATAAGAGAAAACCTTAGTATGCTTCTCCTTCAATTCTCCTCTTCTTCCTCCCTTTCATTTTGCCTTTTAGAAAATTAGAATTGGTTGAAGTAATTGAACTACTTATTTAGTTAGGTTAACTAAAACTCAACCAACTTTTTAGTTAAGGGGGAAAGGTAATAAAATCATAAGAAGGATTTTAAATAAATAATAACTAGTAGGTGGGACCCCTTGTGACTCACTTTAGTTCTTTAAAAATCAAAACACAACTAGTTAATCAAACAAAACATCCCTCCTTGTGACTCCCATCATCACATTCATACTTTGTCAATTTATATCAATGATAATTGAAATTATTTCCAAAAGTATATTTCCCATATATCCAAAAAATAGTGTGTTGTCCAAAAAAAATCAGAAGTCAATTGTCCTCAACAATTAATAAATAAAAACTTAAAATCTATATTTTCCACTATGGGAGGAAAATTTTCCCTTGTTGTTTCTGTCACCTTTTGATCTCTTTGAATTTTCCTTAGGCTGTGTGGAGCCATTAGGCCTAATCTCACTGATCACATGAGAGTTATCACTCTCAAATTCATGCGGGAGGACATAGATTTATGAGAGTCATTTGAGGGTGAGGAAGGGGCAACAATGGCTTTTCCTTTGTCAGGAGCATGGTGGGCCTCGATTTTCAACATTTTTCTTGCATGGGAAGACTGAACTGGTGAGTGAAAAAGGGCATCTTGGAAAATTTGATTAATAGGTGGGGGAGCAAGTAAAGACAAGTTAGGCCAGCCACAATGTTGGGAGACTCTCGGGTGGACAATCTCTTTCCATCCATCATTTTTAGGGACTTCAAGTTGCAGTGAGACATGAGGAGGCACTGGGATACCAGAGACTTGTGGGGCTTGGAAGGGAGGCCTTTCAGGCCTAGGTTGGACCACTCCTTGACCAATCTAGTTAAAAAATCCAGCTTGAAATAGTTGGCCTAACTCTTGCGAGTCTACATCAAAGTGTATAGAGAATCTTGGCCTTCTAGGGCCCCTGTTCCCATTTCCCCTTCCCCGGTTACCCCAACCATGGCTATCTCGTTCTTGTATGCATAATTGATTAGCAAATAGTTTCTTTAACAACCATACATGACAACTCTTTTAAATATGAAATAAAATTTAGCTCAGCAACATATCAGACTCATGCAATGCAATCCATACAAATTGTTTAATAGTTGTCAATGAGCAGGGGGTGAACAAAGGTTCTGGGATATGCAAGGGGTTGTATTGAGCAAAAAAAATTAAAATGAGGGGGAAAAGATCGTGATCACTGCTCACAGACAACAAAAAATCAACTGTATCGTAAACCAAAAGAATATATCATTGTAATTCATCCATGTGATCCCTTAACTGTCATAATACAAAAATTATCTTAACTATAATTAAATTTTAGGAACATAGAGTGGATAGTGAATATGGGAAGGCGAGGAGAATTGTAATTAACGGAAAGTGAAATAATGGTAAGGGAAAAAAGTGGATACTGTTCGAAAAATCAATTAAGTAATCCATGAAAATAGTTTTGTATTCAATACAACTATTCCATCATCAATTAAACATTTATTGTGGTCAATTAAACCATTACTATGTGTTAAAACTTGCTCACTGTTCCACATTCAATTTCCTTAAAAACTTTTAATTAACATAGAATTTAATCATACTCAGAATCATCACGACTTTCGTCATATTATTTAAAAGAATTTTGTTTCCTTTCATTTACTTCCTTTTCACACTTAAACCAAATCCAAGGAACACACAGTCATATTATTTCAACTTTGTTCAACATATAAAGATATCAATCACTACCCATAAATTTAATTTTTCAAATCAAATATAGACGCAAGTCTTCCATGAGTCAAACAGACTCCTTTTGAACATGCCCGACCCCATTCCTTTGACAAATTCAACAATTAAATTTTCAATGAAACCATAGTACGAAAACCATGTGCTCATCTCTGATGGTTCAATAAAACAAAATGAGCATGATGTCCATAAATCATACACGGTAGACAACCAAGCCACAATTATCAACTTTTGAACTTGCAATAATCCTGATCGAGACAAATTAAACACATAGCAACCCAACCTCAATTTATACCCTATTGTAGGAACACACAGACCACACATAAAGCAAAGAGGCACCTCTTTGACTATACATATCCAATTACTCCTAGTCAAACCATTTTTAACAATGTTGAGTTATCAATTCCACTGTTACAGCAAAAGGAGGCAGCGACTAAATGCCCATTATCATTTTCGATTACAACTGGGTAATCAACCCGATCAAACAGATACGATCCAATAATCAAAGCAACTATCAACACTACTCAACCAACTCATGACATTCAAGATGATACTGATAGGGTGTGACCAGTTTAGTTTATCAAAATCGAGCTCTGTAACTAATGGAAAAATAACCAAGGGTTCACTCAGTGGAACCAAACACAGGGAGGCTAGAGGTCAACTATATCAATAGTAGATGGGAACCCTCAAGACAAGCAGAATGAAACCATAAGCCTTATAACCCTTAGCTTGCAAGACAAGGTCACACTAGGTAGAGTAGACCATGAGGCTGAGGAGCAGAGGTCTCTTATTCGCCAGTAACCAACATCAAAAACACGCAGAGGCATAACCCTCGTGGTTTTCCCCAAAAGATGAATAATGTTGATAGAAATGCAGAGCCCAAGTAATACCAACCAAACCTAAAGCAAGCTTCTTGGCATAATATCCACCCATAACCAACTGTGTGGATACCAGTAACGTAAAATGAGCTCATGGACAGTGGAAAAACGATATGCAGTGACCAAAAGGTGGTTCAAATCATACATAACAACCCCATAAAACCATATACAACCAGGTGTGGTTACAATGAATGTGAGGAGATGACTAACAAGACCAAACAGAATGAAACCTTCCAATAAAAACCCATAAAGACAACAGAGAACCATCACGGCTTCCACCACGCAGAACAACCAATGAAAACGTGACGTCAACCATCAATTTTTCCATTGCAATGAATAACACAAACAACCATTCCAGAGAAAATACCACAAGTTTACACAGTTTTCAGCCTCAATAAAACACACACCAATACATAACTGAGCCAACGTTCATTTCATAAACATAGTGAGTTCATGGATGGGCGAAAAAAACATACCTGTAACCAAATGGCCTTAAAAATGCGAGCTTGGTCGAGAAGTTCCTTACACACATGAATCTCAGAGCTTAACCACAACAAAATGAAATGAACAATAACCAAGCTAGGGTGATGGACAGTGGAAGAAGTATGGAGTGACGTGCATTTACTGCATGTCACTTCCATCCTCCACTCATTCAATTACGTAGTATACGACAACCAACCAAACCATTATTCCATTAATCCATGCATTGAAACTTGCATACATTTTTTGCCAATTGCGTCACCTGATCCATATTAACCATTGCTCAAAACCATACTATAACATATATCATATGTGCCTCATATAACTCAATAAAATT
This sequence comes from Picea mariana, assembly GCA_032191745.1. NCBI lineage: Eukaryota > Viridiplantae > Streptophyta > Pinopsida > Pinales > Pinaceae > Picea > Picea mariana. The sequence goes on from JASDQU010028668.1 coordinate 22,118, forward strand.
GTATAGCCACTAACATTTCTAGTTAGGACTAACATCAATTCCTTTAATTTCAAATGCATATAGTATAGCATAGCATAATTTAGTTCCTTCTTCTTGGAATTTTTTCCATATTGCTCTTGTCTCTTATTATAACTAACATGTGTCTTGTGCAGGCATAATAGGTAATAACTTATGGCGCCAATATCAATGTAATAACAGTGAATATAAGTCATTCATACATGGAATTTAGAGTTTAGAGAAACATAACCAACACATAAAATCCATTATCCATCTGCCATTAAGTCGCATATAAAACCAATATTTCATCATCAATCATGTAGAACCCTGTAATAAGTGTCGAACAACAGCATAAATATCAAATAAGAACCTTATCTAATCCTCCAATCTACAAGGGGTTCCCACCTACTAGTATTATATATCATTAGCTTAGTTTAAATAATAAGCTTTAGTAATACTTTGCGGTCGAAATCCTCGTTGCGATTTTTATCGTCAACACCAATCTCTTAAATGTAGATGGTGAATTATAGAAACCAAATGGCATGACCAATCATTCATACAAACCTCGCCTTGTCTTGAATGTAGTATTATAGGTGTCTTCTTTCTTGACACCTACTTGGTGGTATCCCAATTTTGAACCAACTTGGTGAAACATTTTTTGTGCTACAACTGATATAACATATCATGAATCTTGGGAAGAGGGTACCAATTTTTTAGTGTAACCTTGTTCAATTCTATGTAGCCGATACACATTTTCCAAGTCCCATCCTTCTTTGGTGAAATTATGATAGGTGACCCACAAGGTGAGTTGCTTGGTCAAATCACACCCTACTCCAACAACTATTGCAAATGCTTATTCTCTTTGTTTGCTTATATAATGGGCTATCTATACAGCCCAATATTCGACAATGGGGAGTCTTGAAATAATTGTATTTTTTTCTCAACTTACCTCTTGGGTGGTATCCTTTTAGGCCCCTGGCACACTCCTATGTATGCCTAGAAAAAACCTCCAACTGATGTTTCTAATCTTTAGTACACCCCTCCATGTTTTCCTTTACTATTATAGACTCATCCTCAGTCTGATTTTCTCTTAAGAAAATTAAAACATATCTTACTTGAACTAATTAACTTCTTGTCTTGGTTATCCCTTACCAGTCAGATCTTTGACTTACATTTATGCATGTTAATCATGTAGGACTTCCAATCCTTGATTATTCGGTACCGGTTGGATCTCCACATGAATATTGAATCCTTCATATACATGTAGGGGATTCCAAACACTACTCCACATCCATCAAGGGGTACTACGTCCAATTCCACTTCATCAATAAAATAAACACTTACAACAAATTTAATCTTACAACATATCATTACCTTGATATTTTCATCCTTGTTTACCCATTGCAATCGATATGGGATAGGATGATCAAAAACCTCCATTCTAAGCTTGTTGATCAGATTTTTTGCTATGAGATTAGCCTTTGAACCAAATTCAAACAGGGTGTCTATCTTGGTCTTCTAGACTAGGATCTTGATGTGGAAGAGTTTGTTCATATCCTTCTCTTCATGGTGATGAAGGATACTCATATTCACCTCCTTATGCACTAATGTGCAAACAATATTCTCATCTACATCAGAGATTCTTTTAACCTAATTGCTTGAATCCATGGCTACAAGATTATTTTTCTTTTCATCCTTCTCGTTGTTCTTTGGGTTCAAATATAGATGAATTTTCAAGTACTTTTCCCTAGTGTGTTCATAAATATTGCAATAGTTACAATGGTTGCTAATATCATTGCACTAATGTGAAATTGTTGTCATCTTGATATTATCCTTTCCCCCCTTTCCACTTCTTCTTCCCCTCCTTCGAAACTTCCTAGTGCTCTTTTTTCTTGGAACCACTTGGTCTCCCTTTCTTGTGGCCTATGTTTTCCAGATATTGTTCCTGTACACATGCCTTATCCATTGTCCTTAGCTTGAAAATAATCATTTTATTTCATAGATGGCAATGTAGACCCCCCAAATACTTGAGAAGTACAATTGGGTTCTTGGGAGAGATACCCAACATGATGCCCATATTTTTGAACTTGGGTGGTGTACTCATGTACACTCTGCCCTTGCTTCTACCTAAAGTAGTGTCGCTAGATCAATTGGTCCTCTACATACCTGACAGTGTATAATTGAGACTTGATAAAAAAATTGGAATTCATCCCACCTAGTTACTAGTGGACCACCATCCATCCTAAGTGTTTCTTTATGGATTTCCCACCAAGTTAAAGCATGGACCTCTAAATTTAGTCTGGAAAATAATATCTGTTCTTCTTCATCTATATGGTGAATAATGAAATAAACTTCTAGTTTTTGCAACCAATGATTTTGTTTTAATGCAACAATATCACCTTGGCATGGATTTATGTCCACTTTTCTTCCATATTGAATAAAAAATATGAATGGTTTATGGTACTAGAACTTGACTACTCTTTCTCGGGTTCTTTTTGTGACTCCTTTTCAAAGTCTTTGTTATCCCCTAATTTCCCATCTGATCCAATCTCTGAGTTCAAGCCTCCAACTTCTCTTAATAGTCTGATATTTCTTGATAGAATGACCACGAGGTGGGAAATACTACAAGATATGTTAGTAAATTTCTCTTCTAGCCTCGCAAATATGTCCTTTATTGGATCTTGAGGGTTGTTATGAACATACTCATCTGCCATGGATAGGGTTCTATGACATTCTTCTTAAACCAATTCCTGGACCCCTATAGCTTTCCAAAAATACCTCTAGAAAACCATTCTAATACCAATATTACCTGTAAAATATCATAGATATTCCATTGGATAGTTTGTCACAACATATCTAATAAAATACTGAAATATTTACTATGAAAGTTAATTTCCTTTGGATCTCAAATTCTTTAATAACTGGTTTTTGTCTTAAAATGTATGAAATAGCCGAAATATGAAAAATAGAGAATATAATAAATACTCACACACAATACACAAACAAACAAAAGATATAACTTGGTAAACACAATATAGGATAAAACCCATCTAGAAGGTGGTGTTGCTCTGCTCTCTTTTCTTCAAATGCAAGTACAAAGAAAGAGGCACCCTCTATGGAGTTGAATTTGACCGTGGCTTCTATGACTAATACAACATATCTTATACTCTATTATGATCTCAATATACCACTTGTAGTTTATCTTCTTAACTATCGAACAAATACAATTGTAAAGAATGGAACCCCTTCTCCTCCTAGTAGCTCGATATTTAACATCATTTGATAACCATCTAGGAGTAGGGTTTTGACTTCCTCAAACCTCAATTGTGATAAGGTTTTGGACTTCTAGAATATTCTTGAAATTCCATATGTGGCTAGCCCCATATGTGTGATTAATGGGGGCTGACATGGCATCCACTCATACCATGGTGGTCAACACTGTAGGTCATCTTCCAGGAGGCATAAGTTTTGCATAAGAGCTCCAATTGACATGGTTTTTGTATCATTGGAAAGGTATTAATGTGTATAGTATCATCAATGGGTCTAAGATAAATTTGAGAAATTTTTAACCCAAAAACAAGTTCATGTAATGCCTCGAGATGGCTTTAGAAGGTTTCAAACCCCAATTTTCCAAACTAGGACCTGCCATTAAAATGACCTTGCAAGATGATTCCTATAATTTTTTCCACTCCGAAAGAATCAAGATAGATGAAAAATAATATAATGAACCAATCCATATCACTTTGTAGTTTATCAACATCAATTGCATCATCAATGTTTTTAATGTAAATATTTTATCCATGAACATGAATGCAAGGACAAAAAGGCTATAAGAGAATATGACCCTGAAAAAGAAAGACAAATAAAAACCAAACACCCACCTAGGATTTTAATATCCATTCTTGACATCTCTCTACATATTGTTGGTGCAAAAAATTTCCACACTCTAGTGTTTTTCTATCCCTTCCAACATATATGGTCTTATTACTTAGTAAAATAATAAATTATATAAAGATGGAATTAATGATGAACAAGTAAATATTGGTGTAAAACAAAATAAACATACCAAACCTTTGTTTCAAATAATATTTTATAACAAATATAATGACCCAATAGACTTACCTGTATGCAAACAATTCATACTCTGCATTTCTCCTTCAACGTCATTTAGATCCTCAAAGTTTACAAAATCAAATCCTCTTGGATTGCCACTCTCATCCCTCATTACAACTACATTGAAGATTTTCCAAAACTTTGAAAGCTTCTCAAATAAAATTTCTTCACTTACATTATCTTCTAGGTTCTTAACATACAAATTGCTGATTTTTTTATTAGCAAAAGATCCAAACCTATCATTCCTTTTAGTGAATTATCCCACATATCTATAGAAACATAAATCACATCATAACAAAGAATCTAAAAGATATACAAATAATCTAAAAGATATACATCTGGAATTTGGTCTACATACAATAATTAGTATTAAAACCTAGATATCATTTCTTTTCTCACCATTTTCCAAAATTTAATAAAGACTAACAAATTAAATAATTCAATATATTGTGTATACTTATTTAGGGAAGGAATTTGCATAGCCCATCCTATGCAAGAGACAAAATTGTATTCCATTTTAAAATAGAAGATGAGCCTCAAATTGGAGTCTTATATCACATGAGATGGAAAATTCTCAAATTGCAATACATCTGGAATTAGTCTACATACAATAAAAGATGTATATCTAAAAGATATACATTTGGAATTTGGTCTACATACAATAATTAGTATTAAAACCTAGATATCATTTCTTTTCTCACCATTTTCCAAAATTTAATAAAGACTAACAAATTAAATAATTTAATATATTGTGTATACTTATTTAGGGAAGGAATTTGCATAGCCCATCCTATGCAAGAGACAAAATTGCATTCCATTTTAAAATAGAAGATGAGCCTCAAATTGGAGTTTTATATCACATGAGAGTAATAATGCAAGGAATACCAACATACCAACCACTTTGTTACACTTAAAATAGGTTCTCCAAATTATTTGATTGGATTTGTGCCATTATCATTAGTTATGTCATTAAGGAGCACTTTTTCAAGCCCAAATTAACTTTAAAATAACTTTATTTGGAATTATTCCCAAAAGTAAATATAAAAGATTATTTGGAAATATTCTTAAAAGTGGCTCTAAAAACTATGCAAGTGAAATTCCCAAGATATATCTTGAATAATACCCTTGTAGGGACATGATCTCTCTTGGCAACTAATGTGAACCATTTCTTTCCTTATAAAAAAGAGGTTCTTGGTGAGATTGATGAACTTTTTTTTGGATATCTAGCACCCTTATGATGGTATTGGGATAGATATTGGTAACCTTCACTTATTCCTTGTTTCACTTACTTGAGAGAGATTTTACCTAACTCTCTAATTGAGATTTTACCTTGAGTGAATCTTATTGGATCTACTTGGATGTACCTACCATAGTGAGAGAGTAAGATGCTTATCTAAGGAGGAATTACATACATGTGATTGAAGGTTGAGGGACCTAGATTCAAGTGATGGAGGTGCTATAATAATGGATCAAGTATTTATGTTTGATATAACATACATTTCATGGTTTTTAATATAGATCTATATTCTTCCCCCCACCCCTCCCACCTAATTCCTTGTTATTTTTCTTTTGCATGCTTATTATATTGAGATCTAGGAATTAGTATTGGATTGTTTAAATTGAAAACAATTTAGATTAATATCTTTATTGAAACAAATATGTTGGATTGGAGAAAGTTTTGGCTTTTTGAATCCATGCATATATGAAGAGAAATATAGATCTAGAGCTATATTTTATTAGATCTACTCACTTAGATCTACATCAACCAAAGTTAAAAGGGCATGTCTCTCTCCTCCTTATTTTTCACATAATGTTATGAGAAGTTTATCTAGGGAAATTACTTGTCTCTGGTGAGATTCCAATTCTTTCACTGGGGAATACTAGATCTATTGATAGTAGTGATAATTGTGCATACCCCATGACATACAAAATAAATTGTTGGGGCCTATGTATTTGGTTTTTGACATTGAAAAATCCCATGAGGCCATGAGACCCATCCATTCTACACTAAATGTAAAAATTGTGCATGTATACCAATTATGGGGTAATAATTCACTCTAGAATGATTTAATGGTAGTTTGGAGCCATGTGCATGAGCCATCATCCCTAGGGGAAACTTTTAGGGCCCATGTCTCTAGGTTTTGGTCCTAAACTATCACTTAAAGCACAAGAACCATCTTTTCTATGCAAAATGTCAAACTCGAAACCATATCCTAATCGAAGGTGAAAGCCAATATATTCACATGGACTATATGGAGGTTTTGGGCCATATGTATGGCTTGTGAATTTTAGAAGAAAATATAAGGGCCCATGTCCCTAATTTGTATATATATAAATGATGCCTTGGGACATTAGACCTACTGCCTATTAGAATATAAGTCCCTACATTTTATTATTAAAGCATCACCTAGCCTTTGTGACCCATTAATGTTATGCCAAACATAAAAAGTATTCTTGACTCGAGATTTTAGGCCAAAAATTACCTTTATAAGACCTTTATGCCAATTCTGGGCCTTATACATGTCTTGTGAGCCCTAAAAGTAAAGTAATTATTTAGGCCTAAGTGTCTAGTTTTGCATCACCAAACCATGAATCTAGAGCTGAGACTTGTAGATGCTCCACCAATCACTAGAATAATTTTTATATCTCATTTGAAAGACAAATATTCCATTTATATATCATTTGTGATGATTTAGGGCTATGTGTATGGATCATGATCCCTAAAAGTATATGTTATTAACTAATTCATCATGTCTTAGCCTTGAACCATGCAATAGGAAATGAGACCCATCCATAGGAAGTTGAAATGGATAGAACAAGTGCGATAGGTATCTAAATATTATTTCCCTCACATCATTCAAATCCAATCAGATATTAGGAAATGAGATATTAGGAAAGTGTGAGATGCACTATTTGATGAAGAAACATGTCCAAGGCACCTCTAACATATTAATTATTTTATAGTCTATAACGTTGATATCTCACTCATGACATATTGGGTTTAGGGAATGGAAAAACTTTGTTAATATTTCATTTCATATCTAGTCATTATTGAAGGGTAAACAAATAGTATATTTTTTCTCAGTAATACATGCTTACGATGGAGTGCTAGTAGTGGAAATTGGTCTTTATCTAAAGAGAATCTATCCAGATCACTAAATGAACAAGAAATTGTTTTTGATTGGGATTGAGGGTATTTTAATGGGGGCATGGCTTTGTGTGGGGCTAGGGAAATTTTTTTCCTAAACCAACAACACTTTTTCAAGATAAAGTTTGCAGTAGGGCTAGTGTTGGAGCATGCACGGTTGTAATACCCTAGGTTCGATTTATATTGACCAACAAGAACCCTTCAGAAACTGGCCCTTTCGACATCACCTTCATTCAAGCAAAGTCTCACCCGAGGCATCTATTGGGGCTGCAGGAACTGAATTTCTACAATATTGTCATTCTTACTTATTTGTTCTGCACACGTTATTCTGTATTTTCTCTTCTTAGGTTTCTTAGTCAATTCAATTATGTATTACCATTATACTTCAGATTACAATAGAAACCAATTACTGTAACATTCATACTATTACTCAATGATCACATAGAGAGTAATTCTAGTCAAACATGCATCAAGAAAGTATCCATGATCAATCACATAAAATAAAAATAAACACAGTAGTTAATGTGGTTCACCCAACTTTGGGCTACTTCTACAATGAATGACTTATTTATTATTCTTTATGCAATTTTCTCAGGCTTGCGCACTGTGCTAACAAAGATACACCATGTTATCTGCTCCTTCTCCTAGCCTAGCCATTCTGCAATGCAAGCCTCTCTCTCTCTCTAAATCATATCCTTAACATTCAGTCATAGACTCAATAATGATTTATGCATATCATTATATCACTCTCTTCTCAACCAGAACAAAGCCCCTATTTTCCCAACCCATTACATTTTTATGCATAAATTCTAGGGATTAAAACCCTACTTTGTTCATCCCAAAACCTTATTACAAGTCATGATAACTCAAGTTGACTTGTTGTTCATGCTGATTTCACCTGCTTTATTTTCTTGCATTATTCCCTACTTTATTCTTTTGTTTTATACCTCTTCTTTATTATTCTCATTGTGCACTGTACTCCTGAATGCACCTCAACTGTGCACTCCCGAACCTTCCTTGTCTTCCTTATTCTTCTTTTTCTTATGTGCACATATTCCATACTTAGGATTTTCATGAATATTGCTTCCATAATGCCTATCCAATAGGCCCCCAACAGTCACATGTGGATTGTCCTAATCCACTCAAGCCTGTTGCATGCTACTCCATTCTTGGATGAAATTTTTGGAGGCTTCCTTAGATACCACAACTTCCTTTATTATCATTGCCTCTATTTCCATAATTTATTCTACACCCTGCACAGTCAGGGCTATAATATTTTCTTCTGTTTCATGTGCTTCTTGTTTCACCTTTACCTATGGAGTGACCAATTCGCCTATAACCCTCAATGCTTCTTCTTGGAGTGGTCTTAAGCGTTGCTGGAGGATCTTTTGTTGATCCCACATCCTTTCAACTTGTACATATGATTTCATTTATGCTAGAATGATCATCATATGTTCAGTTGATGGAAGGGTGTTTATGATTTATGAATATTTCTATGCCTTTTCCTGTGCATCCCTTAATTTTTCTTCCATGACCTTCATCTTTGGATCTTCTATCGGGCCTGTCCATATTTTCATGCTTTCCTTGCAGATTTTCGGGCATACTTCCTCCACTTTATTGATGTTGGCTACGACTATCAACATTGTTCTCTCTATGCCTGCTCTTTCCTCTGGTGGTGTTCCCGGTGTATTGTGCAATTGTAGGTCCTCAATCCTCGTGCAGAATCCTTTGATG
>JASDQU010028669.1:0-11952 GCA_032191745.1 Picea mariana
CAATAATGCCTTTGGATATCATTGAGAAGCTCGATCCCTAAAAACCTTCATTTAGGCCCTCAAAATAGCCCCGGAAGTTAAAACTACTAAAAATAGTAAATTGCCAAAATTGCCAGAAAACCGTTTTGAGCCAGTTGGAAAATGTGGGTGGCCATCGATATCCACCTAGATCAGACATGGTTAGGATCATGCTCTTATATTTTCAGAAAATATAGATTAAATACATTATGCACATTCATGGAAGTAGAAAATGAAAGCATGTACACAACTAGTCCTATATGTCCAATATTTCAAATGGACCACATAATCTGGTTACTAGATTGGTATAGCTTCCCAACTTCAATGAGATTTACTTGGACTTCACTTTAAAAAATACCCGCTCTCCCACTTTAAATTCTTTGTGTTACAACCTTATTTTCCACCCTAGAGACACATGGAGGACCTATTGATGTTTTCTTGCTGAGGCACAATTTTATGCCTTGCATTTTACCGATTTTGAGTGGGGCCACACTCTGCTTTCCTAGTAGAGTGTGATTGGTCATAGGCNTGTTGGTAGCCGCCGAAGGATTTGCGTGAAACTATCCATCATCTCATTCCTTTGTTGCGTGAGGTATTCCTCAATCAATAGTTTGAAATGATCTATTGTCCCATAATATTTCTTTTCTCCTGCCATTAGAGGCCACTTGGGCGTGCGAGAGCTTTTGTCCTTAAGAGAAACAAACTCAAGACCCAACTCTTTGTACTTCGACCTCGTTGGGGACATGAATTAAGATGACAAGGAGCAGACCGCTCTGATACCACTGATCCAGATTTTATGAGAAGAATGAAATCACTACAGATTATTAACAGGTGCTTAACAAAAAATAACAAAGATATAGTAAAACTGGTTTTCTATTCAATAAGGAAAGAAGCTGAAACTGTAAAATGCAGCAGAAACCAGCTTGCTGGAATGGTGGCAGCTTATCTCTGAGAAGAGATGTGACGGCTGCACTCATTTTCAATAATATCATTACAATGAGGCTATGAAGGCCTTTTTACAATAAACAGGAATTCAAAAAACCCTAGACATCCAAAAACCTAACCCTAGGAGATGAAGCGCCAAAATTCATGTGGGCCCCGTTTGGGTAAGTTAGTACATCAACTTCCCGGGGTCGTAACGTTTGCATACAATCTCTGTTTTAGGTGTATGATAGTCCGTTGGAAAGATATCTTCGAGGATATTCATTTTGGTGGCTCAATAATGCCTTTGGATATCATTGAGAAGCTCGATCCCTAAAAACCTTCATTTAGGCCCTCAAAATGGCCACGGAAGTTAAAACTGCTAAAAATAGTAAATTGCCAAAATTGCCAGAAAATTGTTTTGAGCCAGTTGGAAAAGGTGAGTGGCCACCGATATCCACCTAGATCAGACATGGTTAGGATCATGCTCTTATATTTTCATAAAATATAGATGAAATACATTATGCACATTCATGGAAGTAGAAAATGAAAGCATGTACGCAACTAGTCCTATATGTCCAATATTTCAAATGGACGACATAATCTGGTTGCTAGGTTGGTATAGCTTCCCAACTTCAATGAGATTTACTTGGACTTCACTTTAAAAAATACTCGCTCTCCCACTTTAAATTCTTTGTGTTACAACCTTATTTTCCACCCTAGGGACACATGGAGGACCTATTGATGTTTTCTTGCCGAGGCACAATTTTATGCCTTGCATTTTACCGATTTTGAGTGGGGCCACACTCTGCTTTCCTAGTAGAGTGTGACTGGTCACAGGCTGCATCACTGGTAGAAAATGACTTGTAATACCCTAGTTTTGAGTCCCCATATTAATAATGTATTTTTTTTATTTGATGAAAGTTTGGATTGATTAAACAATTGAAAGGGGCTAGAGTGCCTATGAAATGTAATACTTTGAACCTTGTTAATAATAAAATACGTCGTTGGTTGTAAGATGAACATAGATAGAGATAGGGGGATATGATTCCACAATGGAGCGGGATAAAAGGGGCTAATCCTTTTATTAATTATTTAGGTACCCACATTTGTGTTGGGGGGTGAATGAGGGGGTGTGTGAGTCTCTTGGGGAGACCACATTATTCCCTCGACATCCCTCTTATTTAAACTTTTCATGTGGGATGTTTTTGGGTTCATCATACATTCATTGGTTCTTCATTCTTTTGTTCCTCTCTCATTAACCCTTATTGCTCATTCTTGGTTTGGCACAGGGAATGGAAAATGAATTGTTGAAGATAGAAAGCCAAGGTTGGCTAGATGTAGGAATTACTGGTGTATTCTAGCAATGAATGGATTCCTATGTGCATGATATTGTTGAAATTTGTGATAGGACTATACACAACTAAGAATCCTTAAAGTTTCCAACTTTGAGATTTCCTAAATAGTAGCACTAAGAGCCATGGAAAGAGGTGGAATATCTTGAAGGACTATGTTGTAGAGAAGGGGGTTCATCTCTTTGGGTTGTGCAGGACGAATGGGGAAGAAAGATGGAAAACTGGGATTGTTGTGTGGTTGAGAAACCCAAGAGAGCTTGATTTCGGATTGGTTTGGGAAATTGAGTGTTGATCTAAGACTTGTCCTTGTGGATTCATAGCCTCGACTCAGGGGTGGCCTGTTACAAAGAGTTTATGTGAAATAGATCATAAGGTTGGGTGGAACATATGGCATCTATAACGAGTGGGTGTAATTACATTTTAAATATAAGTTCTATGTCATGTGTTTGTCTTCTTGTTTATTTATTTCCGATGTGTATTGTATATTATCTTTGTGATTTGGTTATGCTATGTTTGTTTTCTAGTTATTGTTTTGCATGGCATGTTAAGAATTATTTTATGGATATGCATGGTTCTTGATGATTTCATGCGATTTTATCATGTTTTTTGAATTTAAATAATGGTAGAAGAAATTTAAAATCAATCCAAGAAGTGAATTTTAGAATTACCCGGACAATGGGTGCATGATAGATTCGTACTAGAGAAACAAGAAATAAACTTCTAGTTTTCCATTATAGATATGTTACAGATTGGTATAAGAGTTGTAGGTTACAACACCAGAACTTCAAGGGCTTGATATAGGATAGAAGTTGTTTGGATGAGATTTTATTTTGAGTGAAAATTATTTTCTACAGGACATCGTTGAAGGGGAGAATTCTTGTGGTTTAACAATGTTATGACTACCATGGAAACTTTGTTCAATTAATTCCTCATGGCCTTAGATTTATATCGATCTCTCATTTTCTCAATTTGGACATTGGAATTGGGAGTTATGCCTCCCAAAAGACTAGTACACAACATACGTCGATCTAGCCTCCATGTGGATTTCCATTTATCATGATCTGAGCTATTTATCCCACATGCATGAGGAAGGGTTCATGTAACCTATTTATAATTAATGTCGAGTCATTTTCTACTTGTGTGTGAAGCATAGAGAGGCATGGAACCTAGTGGATCTTACATGTGATGTAAATTTTGCCTGTCACCTCAACGACATGTCATTATCATCCGTTAGTGCCTAGTAATCCTTTGTACATGCCAATTTTCACCCTATGATAGGTCATGCCACTGCCACATGTTATTGGAATAGTGGCACAGAGGTTGGGACCACATGTGAAAGTCATCACGCCATACTAGAAATCACTTGGGAAGAAGGAAGCATGGAGGTGTTCTCATCGGTGGCCCAATGACTAGTGGGTCGATGGTCGTTGGAGTGATTGAAGGCGTTCTCGCAAGCGGCTCAATGGAATAGTGGATAGTGTTCTCCTTAGTGGTCGATGGTAGGCAGGGTGTTTGATGGAAGCTTGTGCATGATGAATAGTGGATCATTGGCCTAGTGTCCCAACCCAGAGTCGAATTTCCTGGGCCGAATGAAAGTTCCATGGGAAGACCGGTGGTCCAGTGGCTCGATGGACCAAACATGAGTTGATTGGGAGTTAGATAGGGGAAAATTGTGGTTGGTGGTTCAAGGACTGAATTTTTTCAATTGGATCAGACTAGAGGCATATAAAAGCGAGGAGAGGGGGAAGAAATCCTCATCCACTAGTGGCCCAATGGCCGAAGCCATGTCAGTGCCACATCATCAACCACATCTCGAGTCATTTTCTTATTTTTTCCATAACTAGAACCGGGTAAGTTAGATCAAGATGAAACTTCTAGGTTTTTTCCACAATAAGGAGGGCTACAAAAGTGCCATAGAGGGCCATTGTCCATTTCTTCTTGGATTTGTGAGGAATTGCAAAATAATGGTTTTTAAAGATTTGGGTGCAAATCATTGGCAGATATTCAAATTAAGCTCAAATTCTTGGAGAGAGTAAAAAACGCAGACCTGGAAATAACCCATGAAGAAATTGAATAAATTCTAAGGGGTTTGGGATGGGGATGTTGAAATAGGACAAAATCTACTATTCGAGGCCACTTTTTAGGGATTTCTGGGATTTTTAGAGGAGCAAAAGTGGTCCTAGAACACAAAACTAGAAAATTATATTTACTCAAAAATTATATACTCATCAAAACATATAAATTTGGTTGAGTGAAGTTTTTCCAGAAGTGCACATATTGATAGATAATCAATTTTGCTAAAAGTTCAGTCTAGAAAAAAATTGTAAAAAGGACAAAGTTGCAGATTCCATATTATTGTAGAATATTACTGGAGCGACAAATTGAGAATACAAAAGTTATTGTTTGTTCAACATTATGAATATTATCAGTTTCTGATACAAAATTTTTCTTGTTTCTTTATGGATTTGCTTTTACAGTTGACAAAAGTTGACCTTCTAGTAAAACTGCACCAGTGGAGAAAGTGTATAAATGGGGTGAAAATGGATTTTTTAGGAAGCCATAAATTTTAGCTCAGAGATCATATTGAGGCACAAGAATAGTCATTGGAAATACATTTCATAGGAGAATAACCTAAAATTATTATAATTGGGAGAAATGTGTTATAATTCTTCATGATTTGAACAAAAAAAGGACTTCTATCATTAATTGACAAAACATTATTATATGTATAATTCTAACAAAAATGGTTGCTTGCACATTTTGTAGAAAGAGGGGTATAATAATATCACTTCAAGCCCAGGATTGCATATCATAGTCATGGAGGATGCAGATAGAGCCTACAATCATGAAATATAAGCCAAAGGTCAAAATATCAGTGTTGGTAATGCATAGGGGCAGAGTGGAACCAACATAATTGGTAGAAGCTATGAGAAGTCTCAGAATGGAAGTGTAGAGTTATAGAGTAGGAAATGAGAAGATTATTAGAGAACAGAACCAAATAAATTCTCAAATTATGAAAAGCCTAAATCAATTGCATAGACAAACAAAGAATGGATCACGATCAAGACATGAGGAATAAGGCAGACATTATGAAAGAAGAGATAACTACAGAATATCCAGTCACTCAAGAAGTGCTAGTAGAGGTCATAGACACTATTCACCTCCTTAATTAACAAGAATGTTTTATGCATATGAATATTTAAGGAGTAGTCTAGAAGTGTCTCCTATTAGAAATCAAAGAAGAAGATATGAGTTGGACAGTTTGCAAGGAGAGATTAGGAAGATTAACCCACCATCCTTTGATAGTGAAAGAGAAAGGGAAGATGATGTTGAATCCTGGTTGCTTGGAATCAAGAAGTGTTTTCAATTTCACAACTACTCATCTAATCTAGAAGCCAAAATTTCCACATACTATTTGCATGGAAAATTTGCTATGTGGTGGGATCAGTTGAAGCAGGTTGAGCACATTAATGAGAATATGATTACTTGGAATCAATTGAAGAAATATTTTCATAACAAGTATATTTCAGAGAAGTACTATGAAAATAAGATGCAAGAGTTATTTGAAATCAGGTTGGGGAGTGTTACCCCACCTAGCCTAGGGATAAATAAGGAGATGATGTCTCAAGGTGATCCAGATTATTTTCGACATGAAATGAGAGCGGAGATATAATAAACAAATGTACAGAGATATTTTGGATATCCAATATTATAATAGTAATATATCAGAGATTCAACCATAAACACAGATATACAATAATACACAACTTTCTATTAATGAGTGAAAATGTACAAAGACTGTAAAATACAAAGTGTAGAAAGACTCGCTAGAATGGTGGCAGCTTATCTCTGAGAAGAGATGTGACGACTACTTGCATCCATGAGAACATGATTTTACAATGAGGATCCAAAGGCCTTTTTATCGTAGATAAAATCCAAAACCCTAAACCTGGAAGATGAAAATCCAATAGTTTTGTGGACCCCGTTTTGGGTAGTTTGGTGTATCAGCTTCCCGGGGGCATAACTTTGGCATATGATCTCTGTTTGGGGTGAACGATAGCTAGTTGGAAAGGTATCATCAAGGAAATTCATTTTGGGGGCTCAATCAGAGCCTTTGACTATCATTGAGAAGCTCGATCCTGAAAAACCTTCATTTAGGCCCTCAAAATGGCCTTGGAAGTTAAAAACTGCTAAAAATAGTAAATTGCCACAATTGCCAAAAAGTTGTTTTGAGTGAGTTGGAAAAGGTGGGTGGCCACCGATATCCACCTGGATCAATCCTACCTCCTTAGGAAGAAATGGTCTCCATTGCATTGAGTGCCTAGAGGAGAGGGAAAAGAGTTTTCTAAATTTGCATCTTGATGAGTTGCTTGCCTTGTTGGAGAAGTTGTCTTGCTTAGATTTTTGAAGGTTTTCATGAACCTATGGCTGGAAGGGTTGGACCTTTTTAACTAGTATGGCTACATGAGATGTCGATGTGAAGAAGGAATATTTGCACTTTTCTGCAGTCTTGTCGGCATGCTTCTGTTGGATAGAAGGTGTTTGGGCCAAGGCTGTAGTGGTTGCAGTATCCTTCTGATCACCTTTTGAACATATTGTGAAGAAGCTAAATTTTGTAGTATGAGATACTACCTTGCGGAACTGTTTAGGCGGGACAATATTTAGAACCACCTCTAGTATCCTATAGAGATGACCCCCTAGAGTAACAATGATAGTATGGGGTTGAGACTCATAGATAGCACGACGCTTCCACATATATGGATGGCCCAAGAGAACATCACAGACATCCAATGGGGAAACATCACATAATTCCTCATCCTTGAAGGGTTGGATGTTGTATGACGATCGACACTACTAGCTGACACAAAGATCTCATCCCTGGTGAAGCCACCCAATGTTGTATGGTTGTGGGTGTGGTGTTTTTGACAATCTCAACTGTTTGACGATCTCTATTGAGATGAGGTTCTTATGGATTTCAATATCAACAATAAAATACAGTGGAGTCCCCTTCACCCACATCTGTGAATGAAAAAGGTGCTCCCCCTCTTCAAGATCCATTGGTTCTTCTGGTTGAATTGTTGCGGTCGCGAAAATAGTAGTGGGGTCTGTGTTGATGATCTATCTTCTGTCAGTATTTTCTGAATCAGATTCTAAATCAGGGTTCAAATCCTTGTCTTTGATTTTAGCCACCAATGACTATTTTGAGCGACATTCATCGGTGTTGTGCCAAGGTATTTTTTGGAAATCACACCATTTTTCGGTGTTCTTCATAGTCATGTGACCCTTATTTTCCTATGGCTTGGATTGGTTTTTGAGAAATTGTTTGTTAGGGCTGTCTTTATCATACTTTGGTTGTTGCGGATTTGCAGACCCAAAATCTCATTTATTCTGGTGCTTAAATTTCTACTCGATTTTAACAGCATATTGATAAGCATCACCGACTTGGCATGTCCAAAAAATCCATTTCAATTTGGATGTATCTGTGTAGAGCCTCACGGTATTTCAGAACCAAATTTCGTTCAGAGTCTTTGATACCCAACTTGGTGCGCAAGGTATGTAAGGTATTGGAGAAATATGGAACTGCTTGGCCCCTCTCTTGCCGCAGTTTGGTCCATCTCATATACTAGTCCTTATAGTTTCCAACAGGGTAATATTGTTCCTTTACTGCGTCCATAAAAATACCAAGTGCCATCAACCCCATATATTACAGAATCTTCTGTGGAAAGTTTTTCCCAGTAAGTTTCCCACCAATTTTTGACATGGGGGAGATATTTAAGGAGTGTGAAGGTGATCTTTTCCCCGTCGGAAAAATGGTGAGCAGAGAAATAACCTTCTAGTAGATTTAACCATTTGTCTAGGGCATTCTCATCTATCTGACCTTCAAATATAGGAATATCAAAATTAATCTATACCTTGAAAGGAGAGGTTCTTCCAAAGTGGTTTTTTGATGAAGATGTGACTGTTTCTATTGGCAGGCGTTGAAGGATGTGGGAAAAATTCTCCATCATTTCGTCCCCCTGTCGTGTGAGAGCTTTCTCAACCAACAGATTGATATAATCGTCTACTCCATCGTTTTGATTTTATTCTCCCATGGATGGTTTATTGGGTGTGTGAGAGTGATTGTATTCAAGAGAGACAAGATTGATACCCAAATTTCTATACTTGGACCTCGTTGGGGACATGCACTGAAAAACAAAATGATTAAGAGCAGCCTACTCTGATACCACTGATCCAGATATTTTTGGCACGAAATGAGAGTGGAGATATGATAAATAAATGTATAGATATATCTCAGATATCCAATATTATAACATAAATGTATCAGATATGAAACCATAAACATATATATACAATAATACACAACTTTCTATTAATGAGAAAAAATGTACAAAGACTGTAAAATACAGAGTGTAGAAAGACTCGCTAGAATGGTGGCAGCTTATCACTGAGAAGAGATGTGATGGCTACTTGCATCCGTGAGAATATGATTTTACAATGAGGCTCCAAAGGCCTTTTTATCATAAATAAAATCCAAAACCCTAACTCCGAAAGATGAAAAGCCAACAGTTTTGTGGACCTCGTTTTGGGTAGTTTGGTGTATCAACTTCCTGGGGGCGTAACTTTGGCATACGATCTATGTTTGGGCCACACGATAGCTCGTTGGAAAGGTGTCATCGAGGAGATTAATTTTTGGGGCTCAATCAGAGACTTCAAATATAATTGAGAAGATATATCGCGAAAAACCTTCATTTAGGCCCTCAAAATGGCCCTAGAAGTTAAAAACTTCTAAAAATAGTAAATTGCCAAAATTGCCAAAATGTTGTTTTGAGTGAGTTCAAAAAGGTGGGTGGCCACCTATATCCACCTGGATCACAAGGGCCACTGGTATAATACTTGGAAGTGTTGAGAGATAAATGACCAATTGACCCCACGTTGAGAAGACAGAGCCCCTCCTCTCTACCACACATTACCATTCATTGTCAGCAGCATAGTAGTGTCTGCCACACCAATTTGGCCCAAAAAGGATAACATGTATTTCTTCATGAGGTAAAAATTACGGTTTCATTGTAAGTGTCACCTTAATATTTGAATCATTTGAGCATGTTGTAAAGGTTCCTCTCTTGATTATGGAACGTTTTCTTGGAAATTATACCTTTTTCCTTATTTCACCTTGGTGGTTGACATGGTTTCCTAGTAAGTGGGTCTCTCTCGGGAAAGGGATTTCTTTTGTGGGGTCTCCTTGAAGGGTCATTGTATAATTACAACTCATACTTACCACTTTCCACACCTCTTCCCCTTCATTTCCTCATCTTTTCTATTTTTGGGTTCATTGAGCTCGATAAGGGATTGTACTGTATTTCATGGGAATAAGGGGATGAAGGCCCATAGGTGTTGTATATAGCAATGTAAAAGTAAAAATCCATAATCTGTTCTTCTATATGCTCACCCTAAGGTCCTAAGAGAAATGAAATTCTTCTCCATAAAAATGAAGGACCTTCTAATCTAAAATAAAATAAAATAAAAAAGTCCTGCTTGACGGGGGAATGCATTGTGGTGTCCTTTAAATTCCAGTGCATATGGCACTCAATTTTTTATAAATTCAAGTGGAATTGACATGCTATTTTACTTTCCATTTCACATAGCACTCAATTTTTGGACCCAAAAATGAAATGAAAGTTAAATAAAGGGCTTGGAAAATGTTGCATTGCAAACTAAGGGATGGAGCACACCAAAAACACAACTTACAACAATTAATTTAAAACATCCACCAAAATGATTTTTTCGTTTCTATTGAAGGGATATAATTCTTACAAAAATAAGTAATAGGGTTTACACCCTTGTTGCAAGGCTAAGCTCGAGTTTATTTCTCTAGGAAGTAAGAGGGTTTACACCCTTAGAGAAAGTTTAAACCCTAGTTCATCTTAGACCCCAAGTTAAACAATTTGGAATGATTGTTGTTGGGTGTTATAAGGGTTTAAATATCAACAAAAATATCTTATTCCTATTTGATTAGTTTGTCTTCCAAGGAAGAGACTCCATTCACCCAATAATAAGGCACTAATTGTTTACATTGGAGATTGTTAATTATTGCATTGGTAAATGTGAAAATTGATAGTTTAAAATTGTTCAAGTTGGATTTGAATTTTACATGATTTGGACTCTCTTATTATTCAAGGGTGTATTTATTGGTCAAGTGGTTAATCTATTGTAATAATAACTAATCTACAACCATTAGGACTATAGTAAACTCTATGTCTCAACAATTTTTCCTCACTTTTGACTATTGAAATTTGCATGTAAGCAGTGAAATTTGATCTATTGTTCAAGGGTTGTTGATTGGGTGATTTTATTTATGATTTTGTTGGTTAAAAATTAAATATGTAGAAATAATAATCTAAAACCATAAGGATTTCATAATACTCTATTTATAATTCTTTTTTACAGCCTTCCTTTATCATCTAATTCATTGTTTCAAACATTGGAATATTATCTCTAAGTTGCATACTAATTTGTCCAATATTATATGATGATTAGATGATGTAATTTTTAGTTGTTATAGCTTTTTCATTGCTTATATTTTGGGACACCAAGGTTTCTTGTTTATTCCCCTCTTGTCTTGGGGCTTATATCATCATATATTGTCTTGGTTTGGCTTGTCTAACATTGTTTTACAGGTACACAATTTTGGAGACCTTTTCCTTGAGTCATACTCATCCTCCATAAATCCTAAAGATATCTTAGTCATGACCTATAGGGGTGGTTCCTTCAGCCCTTGGATTCTCCCCTTGCAATCCCCATAGGGTCACCTGAGAATCCTCCCTTGTGTTGAAATTTTCCATCACTAAAATGAGGGGGTATCTATTAAGGTGAGAGTGATAGGTGTCCCTAGTTGTGTCTCACACTTGTTGATTGGGTTGGGATTTTCCAAAAATACAAATTGTGCAACAACAGGGAGCATGAGCACGGGAGAATATGAAAATAATTTCTTTGGATTTTTGAAGTATATGGGGCTTATCAAGGATGAAATAGTGAAGATACAAAGCTTTTTGGGTGGATTTCCATATTTTTATAAAGATAAGATTCAATATGATGAGCCTAGAACTTTGAAAGAGAATGTTAGAAAGGTTAAGTACTTGTATGTGTATGGAAGGGACAAAGAATCTTTGAAAAAATATTAGAAGGGTAAGAAGAAAGAGAAATATGATTAGAGAAGGAGGGGATTTAAACCTCTTTTCAATAGAAGCAATCCTAATACAAATCACAAAGATCAGTCTATTAATAATGAATCGAAGAGGGAATACTCCTTGGTAAAAAGGGGAAGAGCACCAATCAAATGTTGGGGATGCAAAGAAGATCACATGTACAAGTATTTCCTTCGCAGATAAGACAAAACAAGGACCTTTCACAACACCCCAGAGGTTACAATAGTAGAATACATGGGCATAAATATTCCAATAATATATGCAGCCTTAGAAGATCGACAAACAAAAAACCAATCCCATATGATTGAGGTGGAAGGTAAGATCATTAATAATCTTATTTCTATTTTAATTGATTCAAGAGTAAACCATAGGTACATTTATCCTAAAGTAGTGGAAAAATCTCATTTGAAGAAGAGTAAACTTGAAATAACATGTTTGGTTCAGTTGGCCACTAG
>JASDQU010028669.1:11972-29226 GCA_032191745.1 Picea mariana
TTCCAACTTTGAGATTTCCTGAATAGTAGCACTAAGATCCATGGAAAGAGGTGGAATATCTTGAGGGACTATGTTGTAGAGAAGGGGTTTCATCTCTTTGGGTTGTGCAGGACAAATGGGGAAGAAAGATGGAAAAATGGGATTGTTGTGTGGTTGAGAAACCGACGAGAGCTTGATTTCTAATTGGTTTGGGAAACCGAGTGTTGATCTAAGACATGTCCTTGTGGATTCATAGCCTCGACTCGGGGGTGGCCTGTTACAAAGAGTTTATGTGAAATAGATCATAAGGTTGGGTGGAACATATGGCGTCTATAACGAGTGGGTGTAATTACATTTTAAATATAAGTTCTATGTCATGTGTTTGTCTTTTTGTTTATTTATTTCCGATGTGTATTGTATATTATCTTTGTGATCTGGTTATTCTATGTTTGTTTTCTAGTTATTGTTTTGCATGGCATGTTAAGAATTATTTTATGGATATGAATGGTTCTTGATGATTGCATGTGATTTTATCATGTTTTTTGAATTTAAATAATGGCAGCAGAAATTTAAAATCAATCCAAGAAGTGAATTTTAGAATTACCCGGACAATGGGTGCATGATAGATTCGTACTAGAGAAACAAGAAATAAACTTCTAGTTTTCCATTATAGATATGTTACAAATTGGTATAAGAGTTGTAGGTTACAACACCAGAACTTCTATATTTGTTTTCTAGTTATTGTTTTGCATGGCATGTTAAGAATTATTTTATGGATATGAATGGTTCTTGATGATTGCATGTGATTTTATCATGTTTTTTGAATTTAAATAATGGCAGCAGAAATTTAAAATCAATCCAAGAAGTGAATTTTAGAATTACCCGGACAATGGGTGCATGATAGATTCGTACTAGAGAAACAAGAAATAAACTTCTAGTTTTCCATTATAGATATGTTACAAATTGGTATAAGAGTTGTAGGTTACAACACCAGAACTTCTATATTTGTTTTCTAGTTATTGTTTTGCATGGCATGTTAAGAATTATTTTATGGATATGAATGGTTCTTGATGATTGCATGTGATTTTATCATGTTTTTTGAATTTAAATAATGGTAGCAGAAATTTAAAATCAATCCAAGAAGTGAATTTTAGAATTACCCGGACAATGGGTGCATGATAGATTCGTACTAGAGAAACAAGAAATAAACTTCTAGTTTTCCATTATAGATATGTTACAAATTGGTATAAGAGTTGTAGGTTACAACACCAGAACCTCAAGGGCTTGATATAGGATAGAAGTTGTTTGGATGAGATTTTATTTTGAGTGAAAATTATTTGCTACAGGACATCATTGAAGGGGAGAATTCTTGTGGTTTAACAATGTTATGACTACCATGGAAACTTTGTTCAAGTAATTCCTCATGGCCTTAGATTTATATCGATCTCTCATTTTCTCAATTTGGACATTGGAATTGGGAGTTATGCCTCCCAAAAGACTAGTACACAACAGACGTCGATCTAGCCTCCATGTGGATTTCCATTATCATGATCTCAGTTATTTATCCCACATGCATGAGGAAGGGTTCATGTAACCTATTTATAATTAACGTCGAGTCATTTTATACTTGTGTGTGAAGCACAGAGAGGCATGGAACCTAGCGGATCTTGCAAGTGATGTAAATTTTACCTGCCACCTCAACGACCTGTCATTATCACCCGTTAGTGCATAGTAATTCTTTGTACATGCCAATTTTCACCCTATGATAGGTCATGTCACTGCCACATGTTATTGGAATAGTGGCGCAGAGGTTGGGACCACATCCAAAATTCATCACACCATACTAGAAATCACTTGGGAATAAGGAAGCATGGAGGTGTTCTCACCGGTGGCCCAATGACTAGTGGATCGATGGTCGTTGGAGTGATTGAAGGCGTTCTCGCAAGCGGCTCAATGGAACAGTGGATAGTGTTCTCCTTAGTGGTCGATGGTAGGCAGGGTGTTTGATGGAAGCTTGTCCATGATGAATAGTGGATCATTGGCCTAGTGTCCCAACCCAGATTCAAATTTCCTGGGTCGAATGAAAGTTCCATGGGAAGACCGGTGGTCCAGTGGCTCGATGGACCAAACATGAGTTGATTGGGAGTTACATAGGGAAAAATTGTGGTTGGTGGTTCGAGGATTGAATTTTTTCAACTGGATCAGACTAGAGGCATACAGAAGCGAGGAGAGGGGGAATAATTCCTCGTCCACCAGTGGCCCAATGGTCAAAGTCATGTCAGTGCCACATCATCAACCACATCTTGAGTCATTTTTTTATTTTTTCCATAACTAGAACCGGGTAAGTTAGATCAAGATGAAACTTATAGGTTTTTTCCACAATAAGGAGGGCTACAAAAGTGCCATAGAGGGCCATTGTCCATTTCTTCCTGGATTTGTGAGGAATTGCAAAACAATGGTTTTTAAAGATCTGGGTCTAAATCATTGGCAGATATTCAAATTAAGCTCAAATTCTTGGAGAGAGTAAAAAACGCAGACCTGGAAATAACCCATGAAGAAATTGAATAAATTCTAAGGGGTTTGGGATGGGGATGTTTAAATAGGACAAAATCTACTATTCGAGGTCACTTTTTAGGGATTTCTGGGATTTTTAGAGGAGAAAAAGTGGTCCTAGAACACAAAACTAGAAAATTATATTTACTCAAAAATTATATACTCATAAACACATATAAATTTGGTTGAGTGAAGTTTTTCCAGAAGTGCACATATTGATAGATAATCAGTTTTGCTAAAAGTTCAGTCTAGAAAAAAATTGTAAAAAGGACAAAGTTGCTGATTCCATATTATTGTAGAATATTACTGGAGCGACAAATTGAGAATACAAAAGTTATTGTTTGTTCAAAATTATGAATATTATCAGTTTCCGATGCAAAATGTTTCTTGTTTCTTTATGGATTTTCTTTTACAGTTGACAAAAGTTGACCTTCTAGTAAAACTGCACCAGTGGAGAAAGTGTATAAATGGGGTGAAAATGGATTTTTTAGGAAGCCATAAATTTTAGCTCAGAGATCATATTGAGGCACAATAATAGTCATTGGAAATACATTTTATAGGAGAATAACCTAAAATTATTATAATTGGGAGAAATGTGTTATAATTCTTCATGATTTGAACAAAAAAAGGACTTGTATCATTAATTGACAAAACATTATTATATGTATAATTCTAACAAAAGTGGTTTCTTGCACATTTTGTAGAAATAGGGGTATAATAATATCACTTCAAGCCTAGGATTGCATATCATAGTCATGGAGGATGCACATAGAGCCTACAATCATGAAATATAAGCCAAAGGTCAAAATATCAGTGTTGTTAATGCACAGGGGCAGAGTGGAACCAACAGAATTGGTAGAAGCTATGAGAAGTCTCAGAATGGAAGTGTAGAGTTATAGAGTAGGAAATGAGAAGATTATTAGAGAACAGAGCCAAATAAATTCTCAAATTATGAAAAGCCTAAATCAATTGCATAGACAAACAAAGAATGGATCACGATCAAGACATGAGGAATAAGGTAGACATTATGAAAGAAGAGATAACTACAGAATATCCAGTCACTCAAGAAGTGCTAGTAGAAGTCATAGACACTATTCACCTCCTTAATTAACAAGAATGTTTTATGCATATGAATATTTAAGGAGTAGTCTAGAAGTGTCTCCTATTAGAAATCAAAGAAGAAGATATGAGTTGGACAATTTGCAAGGAGAGCTTAGGAAGATTAACCCACCATCCTTTGATAGTGAAAGAGAAAGGGAAGATGATGTTGAATCCTGGTTGCTTGGAATCAAGAAGTGTTTTCAATTTCACAACTACTCATCTAATCTAGAAGCCAAAATTTCCACATACTATTTGCATGGAAAAGTTGCTATGTGGTGGGATCAGTTGAAGCAAGTTGAGCACATTAATGAGAATGGGATTACTTGGAATCAATTGAAGAAATATTTTCATAACAAGTATATTTCAGAGAAGTACTATAAAAATAAGATGCAAGAGTTATTTGAACTCAGGTTGGAGAGTGTTACCCCACCTAGCCTAGGGATAAATAAGGAGATGATGTCTCAAAGTGATCCAGATTATTTTCGGCACGAAATGAGAGCGAAGATATAATAAACAAATGTACAGAGATATTTCAGATATCCAATATTATAATAGTAATATATCATAGATTCAACCATAAACGCATATATATAGTAATACACAACTTTATATTAATGAGCGAAAATGTACAAAGACTGTAAAATACAGAGTGCAGAAAGACTCGCTAGAATGGTGGCATCTTATCTCTGAGAAGAGATGTGACAGCTACTCACATCCATGAGAAGATGATTTTACAATGAGGATACAAAGGCCTTTTTATTGTAGATAAAATCCAAAACCCTAAACCCGGAAGATGAAAATCCAATAGTTTTGTGGACCCCGTTTTGGGTAGTTTGGTGTATCAGCTTCTCGGGGGCATAACATTGGCATATGATCTCTGTTTGGGGTGAACGATAGCTCGTTGGAAAGGTATCATCAAGGAAATTCATTTTGGGGGCTCAATCAGAGCCTTTGACTATCATTGCGAAGCTCGATCTTGAAAAACCTTCATTTAGGCCCTCAAAATGGCCTTGGAAGTTAAAAACTGCTAAAAATAGTAAATTGCCACAATTGCCAAAAAGTTGTTTTGAGCTAGTTGGAAAAGGTGGGTGGCCACCGATATCCACCTGGATCAATCCTACCTCCTTAGGAAGAAATGGTCTCCATTGCATTGAGTGCCTAGAGGAGAGGGAAAAGAGTTTTCTAAATTTGCATTTTGACGAGTTGCTTGCCTTGTTGGAGAAGTTGTCTTGCTTAGATTTTTGAAGGTTTTCACGAACCTATGGCTGGAAGGGTTGGACCTTTTTAACTAGTATGGCTACATGAGATGTCTATGTGAAGAAGGAATCTTTGTGCTTTTCTGCAGTCTTGTTAGCCTGCTTCTGTTGGATAGAAGGTGTTTGGGCCAAGGCTGTAGTGGTTGCAGTATCCTCCTGATCACCTTTTGAACATATNTGGGTCAACATCACATAATTCCTCATCCTTGAAAGGTTGGATGTTGTATGACAATCGACACTACTATCTAACAAAAATATCTCATCCCTGGTGAAGCCACCCAATGTTGAATGGCTGTGGGTGTGGTGTTTTCGACAATATCAACTGTTTGACGATCTCTACTGAGATGAGGTTCTTATGGATTTCACTATCAACAATAAAATACAGTAGAGTCCCCTTCACCCACATCTGTGAATGAAAAAGGCGTTCCCCCTCTTCAGGATCCATTGGTTCTTCTGGTTGAATTGTTGCGGTTGCAAAAATAGTAGTGGGGTCTGCGTCGATGATCTATCTTCTGTCAGTATTTTCTGAATCAGATTCTGAATCAGGGTTCGACTCCTTGTCTTTTATTTCAGCCACCAATGACTATTTTGAGCGACATTCATCGGTGTTGTGCCAAGGTATTTTGTGGAAATCACAGCATTTTTAAGTGTCCTTCATATTCCCGTGACCCTTATTTTCCTATGGCTTGGACTAGTTTTCGAGAAATTGTTTGTTAGGGCCATCTTTATCATACTTTGGTTTTTGCGGATTTGCAGACTCAAAATCTCATTTGTTCTGGTGCTTAAATTTCTTCTCGATTTTAATATCATATCGATAAGCATCACCGAATGATGACATGTCCAAAAAATCCATTTCAGTTTGGATGTATCTGTGTAGAGCCTCACGGTATTTCAGAACCAAATTCCATTCAGAGTCTTTGATACCCAACTTGGTGCGCAAGGTATGTAAGGTATTGGCAAACTCTGGAACTGCTTGGCCCCTCTCTTGCCACAGTTTGGTCCATCTCATATACTGGTCCTCATAGTTTCCAACAGGGTAATATTGTACCTTTACTGCGTCCATAAAAATACCCAGTGGCATCAACCCCATATATTACAGAATCTTCTGTGGAAAGTTTTTCCCAGTAAGTTTCCCACTAATTTTTGACACGGGGGAGATATTTAAGGAGTGTGAAGGTGATCTTTCCCCATTGGAAAAATGGTGAGCAGAGAAATAACCTTCTAGCAGATTTAACCATTTGTCTAGGGCATTCACATCTATCTGACCTTCAAATACAGAAATATCAAAATTAATCTATACCTTGAAAGGAGAGGCTCTTCCAAAGAGGTTTTTTGATGAAGATGTGCCTGTTTCTATTGGCAGGCATTGAAGGATGTGGGAAAAATTCTCCATCATTTCGTCCCCCTGTCGTGTGAGAGCTTTCTCAACCAACAGATTGATATAATCGTCTACTCCATCGTTTTTATTTTATTCTGCCATGGATGGTTTATTGGGTGTGTGAGAGTGATTTTATTCAAGAGAGACAAGATTGATACCCAAATTTCTATACTTGGACCTCATCGGGGACATGCACTGAAAAACAAAATGATCAAGAGTAGCCTTCTCTGATACCACTGATCCAGATATTTTAGGCACGAAATGAGAGCGGAGATATAATAAATAAATGTATAGATATATCTCGGATATCCAATATTATAACATAAATGTATCAGATATGAAACCATAAACATATATATACAATAATACACAACTTTCTATTAATGAGCAAAAATGTACAAAGACTGTAAAATACAGAGTGTAGAAAGACTTGCTAGAATGGTGGAAGCTTATCTCCGAGAAGAGATGTGATGGCTACTTGCATCCGTGAGAAGATGATTTTAAAATGAGGCTCCAAATGACTTTTTATCATAAATAAAATCCAAAACCCTAACCCCGAAAGATGAAAAGCCAACAGTTTTGTGGACCCCGTTTTGGGTAGTTTGGTGTATCAACTTCTTGGGGGCGTAACTTTGGCATACGATCTATGTTTGGGCCGCACGATATCTCGTTGGAAAGGTGTCATTGAGGAGATTAATTTTTGGGGCTCAATCAGAGACTTCGAATATAATTGAGAATCTCTATCGCGAAAAACCTTCATTTAGGCCCTCAAAATGGCCCCAGAAGTTAAAAACTTCTAAAAATAGTAAATTGCCAAAATTGCCAAAATGTTGTTTTAAGTGAGTTGAAAAAGGTGGGTGGCCACCTATATCCACCTAAATCACAAGGGCCACTGGTATAATACTTGGAAGTGTTGAGAGATAAATGACCAATTGACCCCACATTGAGAAGACAGAGCCCCTCCTCTCTACCACACATTACCATTCATTGTCAGCAACATAGTAGTGTCCGCCACACCAGTTTGGCTCAAAAAGGATAACATGTATTTCTTCATGAGGTAAAAATTATGGTTTCATGGTAAGTGTCACCTTAATATTTGAATCATTTGAGCATGTTGTAGAGGTTCCTCTCTTGATTATGGAACGTTTTCTTGGAAATTATACCTTTTTCCTTATTTCACCTTGGTGGTTGACATGGTTTCCTAGTAAGTGGGTCACCCTCAGGAAAGGGATTTCTGTTGTGGTTGAAGGGTCATTGTATAATTCCAACTCATACTTAAGGGTCATTGTATAATTCCAACTCATACATACCACTTTCCACACCTCTTCCCCTTCATTTCCTCATCTTTTCGATTTTTGGGTTCATTGAGCCCGAGAAGGGATTGTACCGTATTTCCTGGGAATAACGGGATGAAGGCCCATAGGTGTTGTATATAGCAATGTAAAAGTAAAAATCCATAATCTGTTCTTCTATATGCTCACCCTAAGGTCGTAAGAGAAATGAAATTCTTCTCCATAAAAATGAAGGACCTTCTAAAAAATAAAAAAATAAAAAAGTCCCGCTTGACGGGGGAATGCATTGTGGTGCCCTTTAAATTCCAGTGCATATGGCACTCAATTTTTTATAACTTCAAGTGGAATTGACATGCTATTTTACTTTCCATTTCACATAGCACTCAATTTTTGGACCCAAAAATGAAATGAAAGTAAAATAAAGGGCTTGGAAAATGTTGCATTGCAAACTAAGGGATGGAGCGCACCAAAAACATAGCTTACAACAATTAATTTAAACCCTCCACCAAAATGATTTTTTCTTTTCTATTGAAGGGATATAATTCTTACAAAAAGAAGTAATAGGGTTTATACCCTTGTTGAAAGTCTAAGCTCGAGTTTATTTCTCTAGGAAGTAAGAGGGTTTACACCCGTAGAGAAAGTTTAAACCCTAGTTCATCTTAGACCCCAAGTTAAACAATTTGGAAGGATTGTTGTTGGGTGTTATAAGGTTTTAAATCTCAAAAAAAATATATTATTCCTATTTTATTAGTTTGTCTTCCAAGGAAGAGACTCCATTCACCCAATAATAAGGCATTAATTGTTTACATTGGAGATTGTTAATTATTGCATTGGTAAATGTGAAAATTGATAGTTTAGAATTGTTCAAGTTGAATTTGAATTTTACATTATTTGGACTCTCTTATTATTCAAGGGTGTATTGATTGGTCAAGTGGTTAATCTATTGTAATAAGAACTAATCTACAACCATTAGGACTATAGTAAACTCTATTTCTCAACAATTTTTCCTCACTTTTGACTGTTGAAATTTGCATGTAAGCAATGAAATTTGATCTATTGTTTAAGGGTTGTTGATTGAGTGAATTTATTTATGATTTTGTTGGTTAAAAATTAAAGATGTAGAAATAATAATCTAAAACCATAAGGATTTCATAATACTCTATTGATAATTCTTTTTTACAACCTTCCTTTATCATCTAATTCATTGTTTCAAACGTTGGAATATTATCTCTAAGTTGCATACTAATTTGTCCAATATTATATGATGATTAGATGATGTAATTTTCACTTGTTATAGCTTTTTCATTGCTTATATTTTGGGACACCAAGGTTTCTTGTTTATTCCCCTCTTGTCTTGGGGCTTATATCATCATATATTGTCTTGGTTTGGCTTGTCTAACATTGTTTTACAGGTACACAATTTTGGAAACCTTTTCCTTGAGTCATACTCATCCTCCATAAATCCTCAAGATATCTTAGTCGTGACCTATAGGGGTGGTTCCTTCATCCCTTGGATTCTCCCCTTGCAATCCCCATATGGTCACATGAGAATCCTCCCTTGTGTTGAAATTTTCCGTCACTAAAACAAGGGGGTATCTATTAAGGTGAGAGTGATAGGTGTCCCCAGTTGTGTCTCACACTTGTTGATTGGGTTGGGCTTTTCCAAAAATACAAATTATGAAACAACAGGGAGCATGAGAATGGGAGGATATGGAAATAATTTCTTGGGATTTTTGAAGTATGTGGGGCTTATCAAGGATGAAATAGTGAGGATACAAATCTTTTTGGGTGGATTTCCATATTTTATAAAGATAAGATTCAATATGATGAGCCTAGAGCTTTGAAAGAGAATGTTAGAAAGGTTAAGTACTTGTATGAGTATGGAAGGGACAAAGAATATTTGAAAAAATATTAGAAGGGTAAGAAGAAAGAGAAATATGATTAGAGAAGGAGGGGATTTAAACCTCTTTTCAATAGAAGCAATCCTAACACAAATCACAAAGATCAGTCTATTAAGAATGAATCGAAGAGGGAATACTCCTTGGTAAAAAGGGGAAGAGCACCAATCAAATGTTGGGGATGCAAAGAAGATCACATGTACAAGTATTTCCTTCACAGATAAGACAAAACAAGGACCTTGCACAACACCCCAGAGGCTACAATAGTAGAAGACATGGGCATAAATATTCCAATAATATATGCAGCCTTAGAAGATCGAAAAACAAAAAACCAATCCCATATGATTGAGGTGGAAGGTAAGATCATTAATAATCTTATTTCTATTTTAATTGATTCAAGAGTAAACCATAGGTACATTTATCCTAAAGTAGTGGAAAAATCTAATTTGAAGAAGAGTAAGCTTGAAATAACATGTTTGGTTTAGTTGGCCACTAGAACCAAACGAAGGATGAATTAAATTGTCAAAGAATGTCCAATAAACCTAAATGCAGTGAGTACTAATGTTGACTTGAATATTATACCATTAGGATCTTGTGATATCCCAATTGGAATGTATTGGTTGGAAAAGCATCATGTTGTCCTATATTGCCATAACACAATATTTACATGTCTTGATGAAGAAGGAAAACAAAGCATTGTGAAAGGAATTCCAAGACCCATTTGTATAAGGGAGATTTCAACAACATTATGGTTGAAGAGATGTTATAGGAAAGGATGTCAATTGTATGAAACTCATGTGGAGGAGCCGGTAAATATTAAAGGGCCAAGTCTTGAAGATTGTTTAGTATTGCAAGATTTCAAAGATGTATTCCAAGAAATACCAATATTTCCACCAAGGAGGGATATAGATTTATCTATTCATTTAGTATCAGGAGCTTCCCCAGTGTCAAAAACTCATTATAGAATGACTACACCAGAGCTAAAATAATTACAAATGCAACTGGAATAATTTTTTAAGAAAGGGTACATGTGCCCAAGTGTTTCACCTTGGGAAGCACCAATATATATATTTTTTTAAAAGGATGGAATATTGAGGTTGTGAATTAACTTTAGATAGTCAAATACATCCATTGTGAAGAAAAAAAATACCCTCTACCCATAATTGATGACCTCTTTGACCAACTAAGAGGAGAAAAGATATTTTCAAAGATAGGCATGAGATCAGGATACCACCAGGTAAGAATCAAGGAAGAAGACATCAGTAAGATAACTTTTAGAACCAGGTATGAACATTATGAATTTGTGGTGGTGCCATTTGGAATGACCAATGCACCAACTGTATTTATTTGCTTGGTGAATGACGTATTTAGAAATTGTTTGGATAATTTTTTCAATTTTCTCTTCAATGGAATACTTATCTATTCTAAATAAAAAGAAGAACAAAAATATCAATTTAGTTTGGTAATGCAAGTACTAAGGGAACATCATCTTTATGCCAAGCTTAGTAAGTGCTCCTTTTACCAGGAGAAGATCCATTGTTTGGGGCACATTATTTCAGAAGAGGGTATAACAGTAGATCCAAAGAATATTGAAGCCAGTAGAGGATCATAAACACCAAGGAATGTTTCATAAGTCATATATTTCATGGGATTAGTTGGATACTATAAAATATTTATAGTAGTTTTCTCTAAAATTTCTCATCCCATCACTTCTTTACAAAATAAGGGAATTAAGTTTGAATGGACAACATAGTGTGAAGAAAATTTTAATTTGTTGAAGGAATTAGTTTTTAGTGCATATATTTTGAAGATTGTTGAACTAAATGAGATTTTTGTGGTTTGTACAAATGCATGAAAAGAAGAACTTGGTGGAGTCCTCACTCAAAATGGACATGCCATTAGTTGTGAGTCCAAAAATCTTAAAGAACATGAGATGAATTATGCCACAAATAATTTGGATCTTGCTACGATAGTTCATGCATTTAATATGTAGATGCATTATTTAATGGGGAATAAATTTGAATTAAGGACATACAATAGTGGTCTGAAATATCTTTCTGAACAACCAACTTTAAATGCCTGACAAACAAGATGTCTAGAGTTTTTAAGTGAGTATGAATTTGACATAAAGAATATTAATGGAAAAGAAAATAAAGTTGTTGATGCTCTTAGCATAAAGGTACATATCATGCATGATACAATCATTTGTATGCATCAATCATATTTAAACCGAAAAAATTTAGATGATGTTGTCAAAGACCGGCATTACCTACATGTAAAAGAAATATTACAACAGGAAAATGTTTAGTGGAAATTTAAAGGATATGAGATGAAGGAAGATGGAGTAATTATGCATAAAAACATAATTTTTGTTCCTAGTTCCAAATAGCTTAGGAATTTGGTATTAAACGAAATGCATAATGTTCCATATGTCGGACATCCTAGTTACCAGAAAACAATTGCATCAATAAGAATCCAATAATGTTTTCCAGGAATGAAGAGGATGTTGTTGATTACATTTGCATATGTATGGAATGTTAGAAAGTGAAAGTTGATCATAGACACCCAACAAGCTTGCTACAACCATTTCCAATTTCAAATAAGAAATGGGACGTGGTAACGATTGATTTTATCACCACGTTTCCCAGGACAACAAGGAAACATGATTCAATTATGGTAGTTGTGGATAAATTAACAAAGGATGCTCATTTTTTTCCTGTAAAAATGACTCATACAATATCTAATATTGTATAAATTTACATGAGGGAAGTTTCTAGGCTGCATGGAAACCTAAGGCAATTGTTTTAGACAAAGATACCAAATTTACTTCAAATTTATGGAGGGGATTATTTAAGGGATTTGGTAGAAATTTGAACTTTAGCACAACACACCATCCACATTCAGATGGGTAGATAGAGAGAGTCAACCGAGTGATTGAAGACATTCTGAGAATGTATGTGATTGATAATCCATCTAAGTGGGAATATTAATTGCATTTGGTTAAGTTTTATTACAATAATGGGTACCAATATTCATTGAAGATGAGCCCATTTGAAGATTTGTACGGTAAAAAATGAAGTACTCGAGTGAGTTGGGAAAATGTTATAGAAATTTTTTCCACACTCCATGCATCTTGCTTCGATGGCCTTCTATTTCCCTCTGTAGACTTAAATTCCCCTTTTTCTCACTCTAGAGCTAAAAATACATATTTTTTTCCATATACGCAACTTATAGTCAGACAACTTGCGTATACATAGATTTCTCCATTAAAGCCTTCGTACATCAGTTTTTATCTAAAAAAATAAAAATATTTTGGGTTCCCAAACCATGTCACATGATTCATGATCCTTGACCTTCCATATACTAGAATGCTCTGTCCCGACCCTTCAATTCCATTTGGAGTCTATAAATTGAGCCATATACAAGCCTTTGGACACACACAACATTGAGAGCAAAGACACTCTAGAAAAATTTCACTTCATATTGAGTATACATCCCTTTGTCCTTGAAAGTTTGAACTCTTTGTGTTTATAGTGAGATGGAGAACCTCATTGACTCCTACTACTTGTGAGATTAACTTTGTGGAGGATTGAAGTGGTGAAGGCCCAGCTGGAGGGACTTGGTTTCTCGGTTCTGATATGCGTCGTTACAAAAGTTTGTCACCTATGTACTTCTGTTGATTACATTAATAGAAATACTATTTTCTCGTCCAATTATATGTTGCAAATATTTATATAACTTTCCATGGGCATATTTTTCATAAATTTTAATATATTATGATAGTTTACATGCTAACTTTCTATATAAGTTTTATATGCTTGTATATCTTGATTATTGAGGACAAGTTGTAGGCATCAAGTTTTCAGTCGTGAGCTCAGCCGAGGTCTTGTTCGGATGTCCAGACGAGGTAGGAACTTAGCCTTCTCTTGTTATCATTTCCATTTATCTGGCATACTTGATTTTAGATTTGATTTATAGGTTTCGTTCTGTATGTTGTGGTTTATCCCTTACCATAGATATTTTCATCGTAAAAGAATTGGTGAATCCAATGGGGAAGATATCCCTTCTGGGGTATTGGATGATTTTTCTCCTTCATTTCTCTCTATTTTCCTGAGTTTATGTGTCTCCTGTTGCTTAACTGATCCAGGTGGATATCGGTGGCCACCCACTCTTTCTGACTGGCTCAAAACATTTTTCTAGCAATTTTGGCAATTTACTATTTTTAGCAGGTTTTAACTTCCGGGGCCATTTTGAGGGCCCAAATGAAGGTTTTTTGAGATTGAGGTTCTCAATGATAGTTGAATTCATGATTGATCCCCAAAAATGAATCTCCTCGACAATACCTTTTCAACTAGCTATCACAGGCCTAAAACGAAGATTGTATGCAAATGTTACGACCCCGAGAAGTTGATGTACTCACTTATCCAAATGGGGCCCACATGACTTTTGGCGCTTCATCTCCTAGGGTTAGGTTTTTGGATGTCTAGGGTTTTTGGCATTCCTCCTTATTGTAAAAAGGCCTTTAGATCCTCATTGTAATCATCTTCTTGTGAATGTGAGTAGCTGTCACATCTCTTCTCAGAGATAAGTTGCCACCATTCTAGCGAGTCTTTCACTCTGTATTTTTACAGTCTCTTTACATTTCATTCATTAAAAAAAATCTTGTATTACTGTATCTCTGTGTTTATGGTTGCATATCTGATATAATTATGTTATATTATTGGATATACGTGATATCTCTATGCATTTCTTTATTATATCTCTGCTCTCATTTCGTGCCAAAAATAATCCGGATCAGTGGTATCAAAGTAGGCTGCTCTTGATCATTTTTTCAGTGCATGTCCCCGACGAGGTCCGAGTATAGAAACTTGGGTATCGAGCTTGTCTCTCTTGAATAAAATCTCTCTCGCACACCCAAGAAACCCTCAATGGCGGAATAAAAGAAAAAGCGATTGAGCAGACGATCCTATCAGTCTGTTGCTTGAGCAAGCTCTCACGCGACAGAGGGACGAAATGATGGAGAATTTTTCCCACATCCTTCAATGCCCGTCGATAGCATCAAGTGAATCTTCATCAAGTGGCCACTTTGGAGGCACCTCACCTTTCAAGGTACAAGTTAATTTTGATATTCCTGTATTTAAAGGACAAATAGATGCAGAAGCCCTAGAAAAATGGTTAACTCTACTAGAAGTTTATTTCTCTGTTCACAATTTTTTCGATAAAGAAAAGATCACCTTCACACTCCTCAAATCTCTCCCTCATGTCAAACATTGGTGGGAAACTTACTAGGAGCAAAGTTCCACAGAGGATTCTGGAATATATGGGGCCGATCCCACTTGGGATTTTTTTGTGGATGCGGTAAAGGAATAATATTACCCTACTGGAAACTATGAGGACTAGTACATGAGATGGACCACATTGTGGTAATAAAGGGGCCAAGCAGTTCCGGAGTTCAACAATACCTTCCATACCTTGCGCACCAAGATGGGTATCAAAGACTCCAAGCGACATTTGGTTTTGAAATATTGTGGGGCTCTACACAGATACATCCAGACTGAAATGGATTTTCTAGACATCTCATCACTCGATGCTGCTTATCGATATGCTGTTAAAATTGAGTAGAACTTTAAGCACCATAAAAAATGGGAATTTGGGTCTGCAAATCTGCAACAACCAAAGTATGACAAAGACGACCCTAACAAACAGTCTCCCAAAAACCAGTCCAAGACATAGGAAAAGAAGGGTCACAAGAAGACAAAGAAGGACACCAGAAAATGGTGTGATTTCCACAAAATCCCCTGACACAACAATGATGAATGTTGCTCAAAACAGTCATTGGTGGCCAAGATGAAAGACAAGGAGCTGAACCCTGATTCTAAATCTGATTTTAAAAATATTGGTAAAGGACAGATCATTGACTCAGATCCCACTGCTATTGTCACGATCACAACAATTCAACCAGAAGAACCAAAAGATCCCAAAGAGGGGGAGTGCCTTTTTCATTCATATATGTGGGTGAAGGGGACCCTGCTGCATTTCATTGTTGATAGCGGAAGCCAAAAGAACCTCATCTCAACAGAGGTCGTCAAACAATTGGGATTGCCGACAAGACCACACTCGTAGCCATACAACATTGGGTGGCTTCGCCAAGGACGAGATCTCCGTGTTAGCCAACAATGTTGATTGTCATATGGCATCCAACCCTTCAAGGACGAGGTGTTATGTGATGTTGCCCCATTGGATTTATGTGATGTTCTCTTGGGCCACCATATATGTGTAAGCACTGTGTTGTTTATGAGTCTTGACCCCATAGTGTCATTGTTACTTTGGGGGGTCATCTCTACATAATACCAGAGGTAGTTCATACTATCGTTCCACCTAAAACGTGCTGCAAGGTAGTATCTCATACTTCAAAATTCAACTTCTTCACAATCTATTCAAAAGGGGAACAGCAGGACACTGCAACCACTAAAGCTTCGTCCCAAGCACCTTCTATCCAACAGAAGCAGGTTGATGAGGTTGCAGAAAAGCACAAAGATTCCTTCTTCACACCGTCCTCTCATGTAGCACAAATTGTTGAACAACCTCAGCCTCAACAGGTTCATGAAAAACTTCCACAAACTGTGCAGCGCGACGTCTCCAGCAAGGCAAGTAGCTCACCAAGATGCAGATTCAGCAAACGATTTTCCCTCTCCCCCAGGAACTCAACGCAATAGAGACCATTGCTTCCTAATGAGGGAGGATGGATACAAGTGGATATCGGTGGCCACCCACCTTTTTCGACTGGCTGAAAATAGTTTTCTGGAAATTTTGGATATTTACTATTTTTAACAGGTTTTAACTTCCGGGGTCATTTTGAGGGCCCAAATGAAGTTTTTTCAAGATCTAGGTTCTCAATGATAATTCAAGGCATTATTGAGCCCCCAAAATGAATCTCCGCAATGATACCTTTCCAACGAGCTATCACACGCCTAAAACGGAGATCGTATGCAAAAGTTACGAACCCGGGAAGTTGATGTACTCACTTACCCAAACAGGGCCCACATGACTTTTGGCGCTTCATCTCCTAGGGTTAGGTTTTTGGATGTATAGGATTTTTGGAATTCCTTCTTATTGTAAAAATTCCTTTAGGGCCTCATTGTAATAATCTTCTTGTGAATGCAAGTAGCCGTCACATCTCTTCTCAGAGATAAGCTGCCACCATTCTAGAGAGTCTTTCACTCTGTATTTTTACAGTCTCTGTACATTTCGTTCATTAATAGAAATCATGTATTACTATATCTCTGTGTTTATGGTTGCATATATGATATATTTATGTTATATTATTGGACATATGCGATATATCTGTGCATTTCTTTATTATATCTCTGCTCTCATTTCGTGCTGAAAATAATCCAGATCAGTGGTATCAGAGCAGGCTGCTCTTGATCATTTTTTCAGTGCATGTCCCCGACAAGGTTCGAGTATAGAAATTTGGGTCTCGAGCTTGTCTCTCTTGAATGAAATCTCTCTTTCACACCCAAGAAACCCTCAATGGTGGAAGAAAATAAAAACGACGAAGCAGACGATCCTATTAGTCTGTTGCTTGAGCAAGCTCTCATGCGACAAAGGAACGAAATGATGGAGAATTTTTTCCACATCCTTCAATGCCTGACGATAGAATTAGGTGCATCTTCATCAAGCGACCACTTTGGAGGCACCTCTCCTTTCAAGGTACAATTTAATTTCGATATTCCTGTATTTGAAGGATAGATAGATGCAGAAGCCCTAGAAAGATTGTTAACTCTTCTAGAAGGT
>JASDQU010028670.1:3559-22563 GCA_032191745.1 Picea mariana
GATAACTTGTCACTGGGATCTCTGAT
This sequence comes from Picea mariana, assembly GCA_032191745.1. NCBI lineage: Eukaryota > Viridiplantae > Streptophyta > Pinopsida > Pinales > Pinaceae > Picea > Picea mariana. The sequence continues at coordinate 3,586 of JASDQU010028670.1, forward strand.
ATCCCGATGATCCCAACTCCGATAGGCGGCCTCCTCGTCGGGACTTTCCCTGATGTCCTGGATCTCTGCCACGCATTCACTCAAACGGGCAGCTCTGATCTTGTCAGGATTTCGAGACTTGTGATGTCCCAACTCCTTCGACCTCAGGAAATCTGATTTCCCGATGCCGAATATCCCGACTCTTTGCGGATTTCTGACATGCGTCCCAAATGGATGGATGGTCCAGATGAACTCTCGGGGTTCGCGACTTATAGCATCCCGATTTCCTCGGCCTTAGGATCTCCGATGTGCTGATGGCCAATATCCCGACTCTCTTCGGATTTCTGACACCTGTCCCCTCAAACAGGCGGTCCAGATCTTCCCGGTGCTTCGAGACTTGAAGTGTCTCGATTTTCTTGTACTAGAGAATCCCGATATGCCGATGGCTGGACTCCCGATGGTAACTCTCGGATAGCTATGGTCCGATCCGACGGTCGACGGGTAATCGAACCAAGATCTAACAATCTAGATCCGTTTTTCCTACGCACACTCCAAAGACTTAAACTCCAGGCATCTTCTCCCGATCCAATGACTGACGGGTATCTACTCAAGATTTGATGGCTCAGATCTATCCCACCACATGCACTCTTCCACTACTTCATGGATGTGGAAAGATTAATGGTCCAAATGTTCTCATGGGTCTTGGGGAACCTACGATCCCAATTTCCTCACTATTCATGAAGATAGGGGAAAAGAAGCAAGAGGCATAACGCTCTTACTACTTCCATCAATTTGATGGTAGTGAATGACCATGGGTCTTCCAACAGGATCTCATCCATCGATTTTTACTCATCCCTATGCTGCTACCTCGGAACATTAAGAGGGTCATTCCTCCTCGTACAGGGTTATTAAGACTTGCCCATTCAAGTCCCTTTTTTGGGTTCTTTGTGAACCTTTCTAAGGAGGGAAAATCTCGGTGATGAGATCTTTTTCGGGGCATTCCTAGAAACAGACAAAGGGAAACAAACTCCCAAGGATGGGCTGGAGATCTGACTTGATTCAGTTCATGCACAATTGAATCCATTTATCAACATAAGCCACGTGGGGCTTGTTGGCAGCCAATTCAATTTTTTATATTCTCCTATAAGCTACCTACACCTATGTCTTCTGAACTTCAAATTGTCGTCATGTTTTCCAAACAGACGATATTTTCATTTCTTGTGACGCTTGCACATTTGTCTTAGTTAAGTTTTCACGACTGTAAGCGTGAAAACTTCTCCTTTTGAGGTCACTTTTCGATCACCATCTGAATAGTCGTCATCTTTTTATCGATATTTTTTATGGCACTTACCTTTGGTTTATCACTATGTGGCTGAAAGGATTTTCGAAATATGCCTATTTGGACATTCTTATATTTGCATAACCTGATTTTATTAAGTTTATGAGGCATTGAGCATATAGATTTATATTTTTTATAACTTGCCTAAATCATTGATTTTGTGGATTGCATAAGGGTTATGGTTTATTTTTGCTTTTATATATTTAATGTGATCCTTATAGTTAATCTTTCTATAGCTCTTGGCTTGTAAATTTTATGGGTATCAATTGGCACAATGGTTTAAAACTTAAACATTTATACATTGGCGCATTGTTAACACTCGGTGTTGGTTACACGTTGAATATTCAATGGTTTAAAAACTATAGTTAGTGCCGCGTTGGCATAGAATTTACCATTTGATTCTTTGGTTGGCCAAACGATATGGTTTTTTGAACTATGTTATGATTGTGTGAACAGATGTGGAATTTTCCGGCTGTACTTTGCCATAACTATTATGCATGGCGGTGATTAACTCCACCACCCTCGGATGCGCACATTAATGCTTCCCCTTTGATCGTTCATTGCTGTTAGACCAAACAACTCTGCCCCTGTGCATAGATGAATTCGACCCAAACCCTTACCATGTGCTCACACCATGGCCCCAGTCGTGAGGGCTGAACCAAATGGCAAGCAAGCTCTGTTGATGTTTGACAGTGCCCACAGTGACCTCGAGGAAAATGGGTGGCTTCCATTTATACAAAAATTCGAAGGTTTTAACCTCTGCGTAGCTCGACAATTCGCCATGACCTTTGATGGTTGTTGAGCCAAGGTCGGCGATACTCAATTGGAAGTTGATGAACAGTTTATCAGTCATGCTACGGGTCTACCCGCTACTGGACAACGATGGTCCAAGAATTGCAAAGTAGAGGAGGTCCCATGGACACTGCTCTTCCAGTCGCGCAAGGTTACCTCGTGTGATAAAGGTATGCCCGTGAACATGCTCAAACAACGTTGGCACGATTTATTGATGATAATCAAACAATTTATCACCTGTGAGGGTCGCTACGGGTTTGTATTCCTATATCACCTGCGTTTTCTTATGGTTTTCATAGGTTACAAGCTCAATATGCCATATTATTTGCATAGAAGCCTGTTTAAAATGTCAAAGAAGTACAAAAGAAATCAGGCTGATAGTAGCCTTTTTCATTATGGGCTGGTGAAGCTTATTGTTGTCTGTTATTTGAGTCTGCACAGGGATTGTTGGAGCAATTTCATTGCTCGGAATGATTTTGAGGATTCGAACCGTCCACAGGTTGAAAAACCTATGGTGAGTGAGGACAAGGCTGTACCCCCAGTTCCCTATAGTATTCTGCTACCAAAACCCTCGGCCGACCTTCCTACCGGCCTACCCCACACTGTGACTAAGAGTGTTGAGGCTGTTAAGCCTATAGGCAAAAAGCACAAGGCGAAACCCACTGAAAACACCAAAGGGAAGAAGAATGCCCGTTTGATTTCATGAATGGAAAGAAATAAGTCAAAACCCCCTGTCAAGCTTAACCCTATCATGTTGAGTGAGGACTCCGATTTAGAAGTGGAGCATTTCTTGGCTGGTGAATATCCCTACTAAAAAGGTTTGTGTGCCGAACCCTCGTATGACTTTGTGTCAAACCTACCCCCCTGCCTACAGGACGACCCTAACCACCCAGGCATTAAGCTGCCTTGTGAAACCCCTGGTCATTTATACAAACCCTCTCCTGCTCTGTCTAAACCTACAGTGCCACCCTGTGATCAATGCAGCTCGTGGTTAGAGAGATATTATCTGGATGTTCCTATTCTGTCGTCAAGAATTCACTCTTTGGAGGACCAGGTTGCACTACTTACCAGTCAAAAGGCTAAGTTACAAGCCACTGATAAGAAACAAAGGAAGACAGGATCCATCTTGTTTAAAAATGTGGAATCAGCCACAACTGTCGTGAATTCTAAGTTGGCATAATTAAACAGCCTTCGTCATCACACAGGTATATTCTATCACTTGTTTATATAACGATTTGATTTCGGATTTAAACAGCTCTGTTCATTTCAATTGATTGGCTCTGTTACATGGCTTGCATTCTATATATAGCATTACTTTGAATAAATGGAAGTTCGTTTTCCCAGTTTAGCTTTGATTGGATTTTCATCGATTTGATTGATCTTGGTGTGGATTTGATTTGTTTGATTGAGTTAAAATAGATGCTCTGTTGTCAATTGAAGTCGTTTGTATCCATTCATGACAGGAAGTGTTTCTCATATGCAATCTCGAACACAATCATATTTTGATTCGATATGATGTATATGCTATGATTGGCAGCAATTTTTATATGGTTAAATGTTACAGTTTTATGTCTCATATGACTTTCGACCAACAGGAATACAATTCAGATCATTTCCAATGTGACTCTGTACAAACACACCCAAATCGTGAATAGATTCAATTCATAACGATTATGCTAAAAACCCAGCCGATTAATTCGCATTGGTTTATTGTTAGCTCGACCATGTTATCAGTTGGATTCACAATGGCAATGGATACTCTGTTTGAATTTGATTCATAGAACGAGATTGACTATATCCAGATTCACGATTTATTTATGTATTAAACTCAGTTGTGATTTGTTTTGATTATTTGCCCAGTTTGCAATTGTCATTTCTGTCAATTTTATTATGGTTGTGATCACCATTAATCAAGCCTATCTGTTCATTGTGCGAGGATCAACGATTGAAATTTATGACAAATTCTGTTTGACTGATGTTGTTACGTATAATCTCATTTACCCATAATTGAAACAGTCTTTCTATCTTTGAATTTGATTAAATGATATGAATCTTTTTCTATATTGTTATGGCTATAACAAGTATAAAATGGTTGTGTTGGATTAGATCGTATCACATACGATATGATTCATTATCGATTTCAAATTGGATATGAAACAGTCTTGTTACTGTTTGACCCGATTTTATGGTAACAGTAAAACAAAGTATTCTTACCCCTGTTTTCGATTGAATCACTTTTGATTCTGTTTAATATTGAAGGATCAAATCATTTGAATCTTGAGTGATTCGTTTTAAATAATCATTGGAAGATAAATGGATTTAATTCTTTTAAAAAGATTTAATTTGATGTCAATTCTGATCCTGTATGTTATTTTAGACTTAGATTAGATTAGATTTTTATTATTTTGCTAATAAAATGTCTCTCTAACTTGTTATTTTTGATCTATTGCAGGTGAATTCGAAATTACATTAGATTTGATGAGCAGTTAAAGGATATTTGAGATATTTTACTTGCATTTTGATTTCTTAGTTTAGTTGATCTTGGGAATATCTTCCCAGATTTTGTAAACAGTTTGATACTATCCACAGGGAGGTTTTACCCTGTGGGAAGACTTATAAATACTTATTATTTTTGTGTAATAATCATTCTCATTGGTGGGAGAACAAGGATATGGAATTTTAATACAGACTAAGGCAGAATTTGGTGTTTTGTTATAGCTTTAGCTTCTCATGATATCAATATTTTGCTTCATGTTATGTATATCAATTTGTATTTGGTTAATGACTACTTTAGCTATCTTAATCTTTTGCAAATGATATAATTTAATCACTATAATCCATATCTAATTTCTTCCAGTGTATAAAAACATAGCATTTGCTTGATTCAGTTTGTGAATGGCAGATTGCTCTTCTTCATAAGTTGAATTATCAAATATAACTTTTTGCATAACAGGTTTCCCTTATTGCAGAGATTTATAAATCATATAATTGTTATGATTTTTTATGTCTTGTTTGTCCTGTAAACAACTCAAAGAGAAGCACAGCCTATCATTTATGAGAAGCTTCTGGATCAACCAGTGTGAGTTTCCTTCCTCCAACCAGCTTCGAAGTCATCATACACAGGACAAATCTGGAGCGTTTCCAGGTCAGTTTGTCATTCATTTAGTATATTATTAGTAGTTTAGTTTAGATATAAGTTTAGTTAGATATATATGTGTGTTTAGTATATTAGATCGTTTAATTTCAGTAAGTTTTATTTCTTATTCATAAAATCATAAAAATAAAAAATATCTCTAGCTGTCTTAGGGCAGAAAGCAAATGAGTTTTACAGGTTTTATTCAAATCTGCAAGTTGTAAATAGTGTATATTTGTGAATAAGTTGTAATTCAATTAGAAATTAGATAATTAGTTATTAGAGTTAGTGTAATAGTAATTAGTAGTTTGTATATAGAATAGTTAGAGTAGTTTATATTTAGTTTTAGTTTAGTTTATTTAGTAGTTTGTTTTAATTAGATTAGTGTATTAGTTTGTTTTTATTTATTGTTTGTTAGTTTAGTTTGTTTTGTTTAGTTAATTTAGTTTGTTTTATATAGTTAGTTAGATTAGTTAGTTTAGGTTAGTTTTATCTTTGGTTTCCCTAGGACCTTAGAACGGCTAACGGAGCCGCTAAACCCATCAGGGTGGTTCATTCCGAACGTATTGGGTTATTAGACAACCCCAGACCGGTTCCACTCTCTTAGTTGACGGACGATCGATTTCGCCCGTCAACAAATGGCGCTAGAAGGAGGGCCTGAACTTAATTAATGGAATGAGGTGGTCGCAAGACTCCTCCCCCCTCTAATTGCTCACCTATAGTGACTAGAAGCCATTCACAAGATAATATTCCCCTTCAAACAACAACTACTTCAACCGAAGATCCATAGATCACAGTTGAGCCAGCAACCCCTAATCCTACAGGTGGTGATATCCAAGAGATCGTTCGTCAATCTCTTATCAAAACACATAGTGCCTTAGCTAGTTTGAGGCGACCAAACCGTTTGTGGGGTCAACCTTTAGACTTCTCTGATATCAGAGAACAATTAGGTGATATCAACCTCACTGTGAATCCTCCAGATCCAAACTTAAATCCTGCTGCAGGAGGATCTGGAATACCTCCTTCACCACCTCCCTCATCTCCTTCCTCTTCCAGAGGAGATTCCTCTTCTGATGAAGGCAATTCACCTTCTCAACCTTCCACACCCACTACCCCTATGGAAAATCAGAACAACCCTGCTAGACCCTGGTTGGACCAGGACACTGTAGTTGTACCTGGAGCCCAACACCCTTTACCTAAGCACCCGAAGAAATGGCTTCCCAATTTTGATCCCGATTCAAAATAGATAGCTGAAGATCATAACAAAAAATTTATGTTAGCTATCACACTCCGTAATGTTGAACATGAAGATGTTGTCTGTAGGTTGTTCCCTTATACTTTTGAGGGTAATGCATCCACTTGGTACTTTTCCCAACAACCCCATACCATCGTGTCTTGGGAAAAGTTTGAGTCATGCTTTTTGGAAAAATTAGGAGATGGTAAACCTTCAGAAGTCTTAGTCATGGATCTTTCAAGCTTAAAAATGAACCCGAAAGAAAAAGTTAAAGATTTTAATCAAAGATTCTTAACGCTTAAAAATCAAATCCTTGCAGATTCTATGCCTACTGAGAGTCTTGTAATAGCTTACTATACTAAAGCTCTACATCAAAGTATAGCTATTTGGGTTAAACGATCTAAAAAGGCCACGTTGTTAGAAGCCTTTGAGGAGGCTAGCCAGATTGAAAAAGACATACTTAGCCTTAAGGAATCTTCTAGCAACGAAACTGAAACTAGTTCTTCTTCCAAAAAGAAGATTGAAATTCTCCCCAGACCCACACAAAGTAAGACACACCCTGAAAACTCTGATTTGGAAAACCTTACTAAAGTTGTTCAAAAAATTTCTAATCAAGTTATAGATTTAAAAAGGTCAACTGAAGAAGCTTCCTCGAGTAAGGGACCCTACAAAACCCCTTTCCGAAAGCCTTTCCCTACCAATCGACCTAACCCAAACCCTGAAGGCTTAAATCTAGAAAGTTTGCAATGTGCCCTTCAGACAATTCTAGAAGCCCAAGATAACTTGATGCCCCCTAAAATCCCTCAGGAGGTAGCAGAACCAGAGACAGTTCTAGAAGAAGAGTCTTCTCCAAACATTTTTGGACACTTCTCGGATAGCATCTTTCAAGCCAACTTTGAGACTATTCACCCTTATAACACTAGGAGTAAGACAACCAACAAACCTTCTACCGAGAACACTACAACTTCACCTCCAAAGCCATCTAAATCAGCAGAAACTAAACAGAGCAATGTCAACCCTAAATTAGATTATGATGTTGTTGAAGATCTTAAAAAATTAAGGGCTAACATTTCTATTTATGAGTTGTTGAATTTTCCATTTTTGTTACAGAAAATGTTGCAAAATATTTCAGAAAATGGCAAGAATGGTAATTCAATTGGTAACAAGGTTGTGCAAAGCAAAGTTTTGTAGAAGGCTTCCACTAAAAACAATCCTGATCCTCAAGATAAAGGAAGCCTTCCCGTAACCCCTGTAAATAATGTAAATAATGTAAATAATGTAGATAAAGTAGCATTAGACACTGCGAGTAAGAAGCCACAAGCTACTACTCTCACTACTCACAAGAATGTACCTCCTTTTCTTTTAACTTTCAAGATTTTCAACAGAAATGTGCATAATTGTATGGTTGACTCAGGAGCGTCATCTAATGTGATGCCTTGGTCTATCTGCCAAAAGATTAATGCTGAAGTGGAACCATCTTCTTTGGAAATCATACAACTTGATCGGACAAATGTTAAAGTTATAGGCGAACTAAATGTATTGATTAGATTATCGTCTAACCCAAAGGTTCATCAAGTTATTGATATAATTGTGGTAGATATTCTAGAAGTGTATGGTCTGTTTTTGAGCAGGGACTAGTCAGAGCAACTACATGGTTACTTCGCAACAGACTGGTCTCACTTATGGCTTCCAGAGAATGGTAAGCCCAACAAGATCAGGGTGAATCATGAGCGTTACATTAAGTTCATGGTCACAGATTTGAACGACCCTAATGAACCGTACACACCTCCTACTGATTCACCCGAAGTCCAAGGGATGGATACTTTCTTCGAAAATTTCATGGATGAAGTTTCACCTATCATCAATCCTGAACAACAGTCCAAGATCATAGCATTTGTGCAACCAACAGCTTCTATGCAACAGTCTCATGAGCCCGATGGAAATCAAATTTGGTCTCTATATTTCGATGGTTCTAAGTCTAAAGAAGGAGCTGGTGCAGGCTACATCATTATCGATCCGGCAGGTAACAAGACATTAATGGCTTGTAGACTAGAATTTGAATGTACTAACAATACTACAGAATATGAGGCTTTACTGCAAGGTCTCAGAAAATCCCTGGATATGAACATTCAAAATCTAGTTGTATTGGCGACTCTGAAATAGTGGTTAGACAGGTAAGGGACTCTATACACTGTCTTTCCCCGCATCTCAAAAGTTACCAGGCTGAGGTATGGAGTTTAATGAGTAAATTTTCAGCTTTCAATATAAATTCCATTCCTAGATTAAATAATGTTGAAGCAGATCTACTAGCTAATGTAGCCTCTAAACTTCTTCCTGCAGAAGGTTTGTCCCCAAACGCATTCTCCGTCGAGTTGTTGTTTCGACCATCTGTTCCTGACAATATCACAAACTGGAGAGTATTTGACGATGATCAACAGATCATTAACTTTCTACACATGGAAGAAACCTTTCAAAGCATAGTGATAGATGAACGCATGCACGACGACAATTTGCACGACTTTACGGTAATACCTGATCCGAAATCTCTTGAAGCTCTGTCAAACATGGTAAATTTCATACCCAAATCCATAGTTATATTAGAAAATTTTTATGATTTTGAAGATAAATTTAAAAAGACGGTCAATTGTAAAACTAATAGTTCCTCTTTGTCTTATGAAAAAGTCAATTTACGAACTAGTGAAAATTATCAGTATATTAACTTAGGCTTGGGATGTTCTAAGTAAGAAAAAGCTGCTTTTGTTAAATTGTTTAAAGAATTTAAGGATGTCTTTTCATGGACATACGATGATCTCAAAACGTTCGATCCTAATATCATACAACATGTCATCCCAATAAAGCCCCAAACCTTACCCTTCCAACAGAAGCTGAGGAAGATGCACCCTAAACTAGAACCGACTGTTCAAAAAGAACTGAATAAACTCCTAAGTGCTAAAATAATTTTTCCTTTTAGGCACACTCAATGGGTTTCCAACCTCGTCCCAGTGCGGAAGAAAAATGGGGAAATTCGACTTTGTGTCGATTTCCGAAACCTCAATAGAGCGTCTGACAAAGACAACTATCCTGTCCCACCCATGGAACAGATCCTTCAACAGGTATCTAGTTCCGAGAGGCTATCCTTACTGGATGGTTTCTCTGGATACAACCAAGTCCTGATGTCTCCGCTAGACCAACTAAAAACTACCTTCCGTACCCCGTGGGGCACTTATGCTTATCGCAAAATGCCCTTTGGATTGATTAATGCTGGTGCTACCTTTCAGAGAGAAATGGAAATTTCTTTTAGAGGCTTAATCAATCACTCTGTTGTAGTTTACTTAGATGATGTGACCATTTATTCTAAAAACAAAGACGATCATCTAGCTCACTTACGAGTCGTTCTGCTACGATGTCGTAAATACGGAATTTCCTTGAACCCCAAAAAGTCCATCTTTGTAGTAGAATAGGGTAAATTACTAGGATTCATTATGTCTAGTGATGGGATGATTATTGACCCTGAGAGGACTCAAGTCATCGCTAAACTTCCCCCACCTACATCCAAAAAATCCATGCAGTCTTTCTTAGGCCAGATTAACTTCGTGAGAAGATTCGTCCCCAGCTTCTCTGAAATGGTCAGGCCTCTACAAAACCTGATTAAGAAAGACACCCAATATCACTGGGGACCCACAGAAAACCAAGCTTTCAATGCTATAAAGAAGGCCATAATAGACACTCCGTCTCTCATGAGCCCTGACTTCTCTCAAGATTTTACACTCTATACTTTTGCCTCTGATCGTTCCTATGCCGCAATCCTAACTCAAAAGAATACTAAGAACAACGAAGTACCCATCGCCTTTATGATCTCTGCTTTCAAAGGTGTTGAACTTAACTACCCAGTGGTTGATCGGCAAGCCTACACTGTTTTCAAAGCAGTTAAACACTTCCGGTCAAATCTTTTGAAGTCAAGGAAGAAAGTTATTGTTCCCTACCCTGCCGTAAGGAACTTGTTAGTGCAGAAGGAGTTAGGAGAGAAGAGAGCCAACTGGGTCACCTCCTTGCAGGAGTATGAATTAGAGTTCACCCCAGCTCAGATCGTGAGAGGCCAAGGGTTGTGTAAATTGGTAGTTGATTCAGAAACTAGACAATAAGAAGATAGTGATACGTCAAACCCAGAACAAAACGATCAAAGTTTAATTTGTTGCACACAAAACCTCGTTAGTCCTTAGTACGGAAATATTAGATTCTGTCTTGAACATGGATCAGCACCCCGTCACCTTGACCCTGCCAAAAGAAGAGAATTGAGACTAAAGTCCGCCTCCTTTCACCTAGTTAACGATATACTATTTTGTCAGAATTTTGACGGCGTACTGATGCGCTGCCTCGAAAAAGACGAAGCAGAAAAAGTCTTGCTCAGGTTTCATGCAAGAGAAGTTGGTGGTAACTTCGGTGGTGACACCACTTCTCATAAGGTTTTAAGAGCTGGTTACTACTGGCCCACCCTTGTCAGGGACACCCATGCCTTGTGTCGTAAATGTATCATCTGTCAGAAAGCATCAGGGCGGTTGCAAAAACCAGCCTTTCCCTTGCAACCTGTTTCAATAGATTCTCCTTTCCAGCAATGGGGCCTTGATATCATAGGTCCTATCAACCATCCATCCTCACAACAACACAAATATATTGTGACAGCCACAGACTACTTTACACGATGGTCCGAAGCTGTTGCGTTAAGAACTGTTAACACAAGTCAGGTGATTGCTTTTATAAATTCGAATATTATCACCCGTTTCGTTATCCCTGACTGTCTAGTCTTTGATAACGCTTCATACTTTTCTTCTCTTGAGATGAGTGAGTTTGCTTTGGAGAAAGGAATAAAGCTGAAGTATTATGCTAGTTACTACCCCCAGGGCAATGGCTTAGCAGAATCAACCAACAAGAACTTGATTAAAATTATCAAGAGAACCGTGGATGAAAATCACAAGAATTGGCACAATGCACTGCTGAACGCACTATGGGCTGATAGGGTAACACCCAAAGCCTCTATAGGTAATTCCCCCTTTTTTCTCGTTTATGGCAGAGAAGCCATTCTGCCACCCCACATTCTTCTTCCTTCACTTCAGTTGTCACAAAAAGTCCAAGAAGAAGATTGTCCCCCTCTTGAAAAAAAAATTAACGCTTTGATGAAGTTGGAAGAAGTAAGAACCCAAGATAAACATAAATTATATCAACATCAACAATTTATTAAAAGATGGTTCGATTCTAATTCTGCTTCTGATAGGAATTTTGAAGTAGGCGATCTCATCTTAAAGTGGGAAAAACCACACGAAGGAAAGGGTGAGCACACCAAGTTTCAAAACTTATGGCTTGGTCCATTTTTAATTGCTGAAAAGTTGGGTCCTAGTTCCTTTCGATTACAGAATCTTGAAGGGCAGCTTGACACCTATCCGGTGAATGGCCAAGCCCTGAAAAGATACTTTGCTTGATAACTACCCTTGTATATTATGTAAATATTTTGTTTTTGTTTACATTTTTCGTTTGCTTTCTGTTTTGATTTTGAGTTGAATTGATCAGTTTTTTGTCTTTTTTGAAAAATACGCATACCTGTGCACTGAGCCATTCAGACAAAGACGATAGAAAAATTTCTTCGCTGAAATAACTTCTGAAAATTTGTACGAACATTAGTGATATATTGCTAAATTGATATCTACGTTGGAAAATTTTTGTTGTTTGAAAGAAGTTCACTGATTTCAATCTTTGAGTAAAGTTTGTCATCATCATCTATTATCTTTTTACACTGTCCCTTTTCCATAAAGGAATGACTCAAAAGATGTCTCCCTGTCATAGGAAGTTGGTTTTATAAATAAAACATTTCTGGAGCTAAATAAAGGACAGCGTTAAAAATTTCTGATGAGGTCTGAAAAAATATGTTAAAATATCTAGATTATCAGCGTCACCCCGCTCAGCTATCTACAAAAGAAAAAAAAAATCAAAATATTAATAAGAGCTATGGGAAGTGCTTGTAAACCCGCCGGGATACTGAGCAGGTCTGCTGGCAGCAAGTAAATGCATGCATGGCACCAAGACAACTTTGTCGGGGTACTGAACAGGCCCGCTGGCAGCGAAGCAATGTCGGGTACATGAAAATCTGCAAAAAATATAAGAAACCTCTTTAATGTCCTTTATTCTGATCTAGAACTTCTCGACAAGATACAGATGTCAGAGTGGGTTAAATGGAAACCCTGTTGAGGCTATGGACGCCTGTTGGCAGCAGTAGCCATGCCAACAATATTGAAGATTTTATCTTTAATATCGTGACTTGCTGATCTTAAGACTGTTATTGGTTTTCATCTTTTAAAACACTGCTGGAAAAGATGGTAAATGATGATGTTTGTACGATTTTCTGGTGTTATTTTGAGTTGAAATTTTCTTTGTTGTTCTAATCTGAATTTAATTCTTTTGACAGAGATAACTGCTTCTCCCAGTGTGTCGCCATTGTTGGCAACCAATTCAATTTTTTCTATTCTCCTATAAGCTGCCTACACCTATGTCTTCTGAACTTCAAATTGTCGTAGTGTTTTTCAAACAAACGATATTTTCATTTCTTGCGACGCTTGCACATTTGTCTTCGTTAAGTTTTCACGACTGTAAGCGTGAAAAATTCTCCTTTTGAGGTCACTTTTCGATCACCATTTGAATTGTCGTCATCTTTTTATCGATATTTTTTATGGCACTTACCTTTGGTTTATCACTATGTGGCTGAAAGGATTTTTGAACTATGCCTATTTGGACATTCTTATATTTGCATAACCTGATTTTATTAAGTTTATGAGGCATTGAGCATATAGATTTATATTTTTTATAACTTGCCTAAATCATTGATTTTATGGATTGCATAAGGGTTATGGTTTATTTTTGCTTTTATATATTTAATGTGATCCTTATAGTTAATCTTTCTATAGCTCTTGGCTTGTAAATTTTATGGGTATCGATTGGCACAATGGTTTAAAACTTAAACATTTATACATTGGCGCATTGTTAACACTCAGTGTTGGTTACACATTGAATATTCAATGTTTTAAAAACTATAGTTAGTGGCACGTTGGCATAACATTTACCATTTGATTCTTTGGTTGGCCAAATGATATGGTTTTTTGAACTATGTTATGATTGTGTGAATAGATGTGGAATTCGCCGGTTGTACTTTGCCATAACTATTATGCATGGCGGTGATTAACTCCACCACCCTTGCATGTGCACATTAATGTTTCCCCTTTGATCATTCATTGTTGTTAGACCAAACAACTCTGCTCCTGTGTGTAGATGAATTCGACCCAAATCCTTACCATGTGCTTGCACCATGGCCCCAGTCGTGAGGGCTGAACCAAATGGCAAGCAGGCTCTGTTGATATTTGACAGTGCCCGCAGTGACCTCGAGGAAAATGGGTGGCTTCCATTTATACAAAAATTCGAAGGTTTTAACTTCTGCGTAGCTCGACAATTCGCCATGAACTTTGATGGCTGTCGAGCCAAGGTTGGCGATATTCAATTGGAAGTTGATCAACAATTTATCAGTCATGCTACGGGTCTACCCGCTACTGGACAACAATGGTCCAAGAATTGCAAAGTAGAGGAGGTCCCATGGACATTGCTCTTTCAGTCGCGCAAGGTTACCTCGTGTGATAAAGGTATGCCCGTCAACATGCTCAAACAACATTCGCACGATTTATTGATGATAATCAAACAATTTATCACCTGCGAGGGTCGCTACGGGTTTGTATTCCTATATCACCTGCGTTTGCTTATGGTTTTCATAGGTTACTAGCTCAATATGCCATATTATTTGCATAGAAGCCTATTTAAAATGTCAAAGAAGTACAAAAGAAATTAGGCTAATAGTAGCCTTTTTCATTATGGGCTGGTGAAGCTTATTGTTGTCTGTCATTTGAGTCTGCACGGGGATTGTTGGAGCAATTTCATTGCTCGGAATGATTTTGAGGATTCAAACCCTCCATAGGTTGAAAAACCTATGGTGAGTGAGGACAAGGATGTACCCCCAGTTCCCTATAATATTCTGCTACCAAAACCCTCGGCCGACCTTCCTACCGACCTACCCCACACTATGACTAAGAGTGTTGAGGTTGTTAAGCCTATAGGGAAAAAGCACAAGGAAAAACCCACTGCAAACACCAAAGGGAAGAAGAATGCCCGTTTGATTTCATGAATGGCAAGAAATAAGTCAAAACCCCCTGTCGAGCTTAACCCTATCGTGTTGAGTGAGGACTCTGATTCAGAAGTGGAGCGTTTCTTGTCTGGTGAATATCCCTACTTAAAAGGTCTGTGTCCCGAACCCTCGTATGACTTTGTGTCAAACCTACCCCCCTGCCTACAGGACGACCCTAACTACCCAGGCATTAAGCTGCCTTGTGAAACCCCCGGTCATTTATCCAAACCCTCTCCTACTTTGTCTAAACCTACAGTGCCACCCTATGATCAATGCAGCTCGTGGTTAGAGAGATATTATCTAGATGTTCCTATTCTACAGTCAAGAATTCACTTTTTGGAGGACCAGGTTGCACTGCTTACCAGTCAAAAGGCTAAGTTACAAGCCACTGATAAGAAACAAAGGACGACAAGCTCCATCTTGTTTAAAAATGTGGAATCAGCCACAACTGTCGTGAATTCTAAGTTGGCATAATTAAACAGCCTTCGTCATCACACAGGTATATTCTATCACTTGTTTATATAACGATTTGATTTTGGCTTTAAAAAGCTCTGTTCATTTCAATTGATTGGCTCTGTTACATGGCTTGCATTCTATATATAGCATTACTTTGACTAAATGGAAGTTCGTTTTCCCAGTTTAGCTTCGATTGGATTTTCATCGATTTGATTGATCTTGGTGTGGATTTGATTTGTTTGATTGAGTTAAAATAGATGCTCTGCTGTCAATTGAAGTCGTTTGTATCCATTTGTGACAAGAAGTGTTTCTCATATGCAATCTCGAACACAATCAAATTTTGATTCGATATGATGTATATGCTATGATTGGAAACAATTTTGATATGGTTAAATGTTACGGTTTTATGTCCCATATGACTTTCGACCAACAGGAATACAATTCAGATCATTTCCAATGTGACTCTGTACAAACACACCCAAATCGTGAATAGATTCAATTCATAATGATTATGCTAAAAACCCAGTCGGTTAATTTGCGTTGGTTTATTGTTAGCTCGACCATGTTATCAGTTGGATTTGCAATGGCAATGGATACTCTGTTTGAATTTGATTCATAGAATGAGATTGACTATATCCAGATTCACGATTTATTTCTATATTAAACTCAGTCGTGATTTGTTTTGATTATTTGCCCAGTTTGCAATTGTCACTTATGTCAATTTTATTATGGTTGTGATCACCATTAATCAAGCCTGTCTGTTCAATGTGCGAGGATCAACGATTGAAATTTATGACAAATTCTGTTTGACTGTTGTTGTTACATATAATCTCGTTTACCCATAATTGAAACAGTCTTTCTATCTTTGAATTTGATTGAGCGATATGAATATTTTGCTATATTGTTATGGCTATAACAAGTATAAAATGGTTGTGTTGGATTAGATCGTATCACATACGATATGATTCATTATCGATTTCAAATTGGATATGAAACAGTCTTGTTATTGTTCGACCCGATTTTATGGTAACAGTAAAACAGAGTATTCTTACCCCTGTTTTCGATTGAATAACTTTTGATTCTGTTTAATATTGAAGGATCAAATCATTTGAATCTTGAGTGATTCGTTTTAAATAATCATTGGAAGATAATTGGATTTAATTCTTTTAAAAAGATTTGATTTGATTTCAATTCTGATCATGTATGTTATTTTAGACTAGCTACAGAATCAGATGATTCTGTAGCTAAGTCTGTAGGATTAGATTTTTATTGTTTTGCTAATAAAATGTCTCTCTAATTTGTTATTTTTGATCTATTGCAGGTGAATTCAAAATTGCATTAGATTTGATGAGCAGTTAAAGGATATTTGAGATATTTTACTTGCATTTTGATTTCTTAGTTTAGTTGATCTTGGGAGTATCTTCCCAGATTTTGTAAACAGTTTGATACTATCCGCAGGGAGGTTTTACCCTGTGGGAAGACTTATAAATACTTATTATTTTTGTGTAATAATCATTATCATTAGTGGGAGAACAAGGATATGGAATTTTAATACAGATTGAGGCAGAATTTGGTGTTTTGTTACAGCTTTAGCTTCTCATGATATCAATATTTTGTTTCATGTTATGTATATCAATTTGTATTTGGTTAATGACTACTTTAGCTATCTTAATATTTTACAAATGATATAATTTAATCACTATAATCCATATCTGATTTCTTCCAGTGTATAAAAACATAACAGATGCTTGATTCAGTTTGTGAATGGTAGATTTCTCTTCTTCATAAGTTGAATTATCAAATATAAGTTTTTGCATAACAGGTTTCCCTTATTGCAGAGATTTATAAATCATATAATTGTTATGATTTTTTATGTCTTGTTTGTCCTGTAAACAACTCAAAGAGGAGCATAGCCTATCGTTTACGAGAAGCTTCTGGATCAACCGGTGCGAGTTTCCTTCCTCCGACCAGCTTCAAAGTCATCATACACAGGACAAATCTGGAGCGTTTCCAGGTCAGTTTGTCATTCGTTTAGTATATTATTAGTAGTTTAGTTTACATATAAGTTTAGTTAGATATATATGTGTGTTTAGTATATTAGATCGTTTAATTTCAGTAAGTTTTATTTCTTATTCATAAAATCATAAAAATCAAAAATATCTCTAGCTGTCTTAGGGCAGAAAGCAAATGAGTTTTACAGGTTTTATTCAAATCTACAAGTTGTAAATAGTGTATATTTGCGAATAAGTTGTAATTCAATTAGAAATTAGATAATTAGGTATTAGAGTTAGTGTAATAGTAATTAGTAGTTTGTATATAGAATAGTTAGAGTAGTTTACATTTAGTTTTAGTTTAGTTTATTTAGTAGTTTGTTTTAATTAGATTAGTGTATTAGTTTGTTTTTATTTATTGTTTGTTAGTTTAGTTTGTTTTGTTTAGTTAATTTAGTTTTTTTTATATAGTTAGTTATATTAGTTAGTTTAGGTTAGTTTTCTCTTTGGTTTCCCTAGGACCTTAGAATGGCTAACGGAGCTGCTAAACCTATTAGGGTGGTTCATTCCAAAAGGCTTGGGTTATTAGACAACCCCGAACCGGTTCCACTCTCTTAGTTGACGGACGGTCGATTTCACCCGTCAACAGGGCCTTTCTATTATAAGCATATATATAAATATGTATCATTTCTTATCAAAACACTACACAGACATTCTTATACTGTAATTGTTCACCATTTCACAGTTTATGAGCATATATGTCAGCATATGAACTTCAAGATGTAATATGAACAAAACACTTATCAGAAATAACTTCAGAAGTGGGTGCAACTGCTGAGAGGGGTGCTCGTCTCCACCCAACCGTAGGCGTAGCGACTCCTAGTAGATTTACCACTAGCCACCCCCGAGCTGAGACCATGATGCTCTGATACTGCGTCTCTCTGTCTTCCAGTGACCAGGAGCGAAGGTTGCAATCCTTCCTCTCTGCTATCACCCACTCTGCATAATGCTAGAGTTCCCCTCACATCTGCCCCTTTCAATTGCATCTGCCATATGCCTTATCCTCTCGTGAGGTTGCGTGTGGCGTGATTACCCTCACACTGATCAGGCCTGACGGCTCTACGGATAGGCGGTTCACCTCCCCATCCCTCAGTAAGCCATCAACCTGCCAACCTGCAAGGCATTAAATTTCAGGGCCAACGAGCTTCTTTTGGTTCTCTAGGCCAGTGGAGTCCAAATACAGTATTTAATTCTCAGTGGAAGTTAACGCCACCTTTTCAGGTGCCTTCCACCACCATCGTGCTCTCTTTTTCTGCATATCCCCTCATCAGCAGTCCTGCAATAAATCCAGAATGTTATTCACATTCATTGACCTCTTCCTCAAGGTCCATTTACATCAGATATTCACATTCATGAGTTTGCCATAGTTCTTGGCCAGACCAGTTATATTTATAAGTTGGGGGAAACAGGGTGTTGCAAACACCCTCATGATTATCAATTTCATATGTAGTGAGTTGTCTTAGGTTAAATTAGAAAGTATCAATTTGTATGTCTATTAATTCATTTATGAAAAAAACTTATAACATCGTTTATTCTTTGTGCAATCTCCAAAACACCGAAGCATGCCTAGGCCTAGAATATCTCGAGGTGGATCCTCAAGAAAGAGAAGAAAGACCTCGAGAAAGAGAAGAAAGATAAATTTCCAGGATGCTCTTGAGGGTAGAAATGGTCAATGATTGAACAACTATTGCCATTTTGTATCTAGGCCACGATATAGATGCTTTTTATGTTAGGGCACCTGTTGTCGCTTTGTATACTAAGCACGAGTTGCCATTTTGTAAA
>JASDQU010028671.1:0-11981 GCA_032191745.1 Picea mariana
TATGGGTAGTAGTTCTAAGATGAAAGATGAATTCAAAATTGCTATGATGAATGAATTTGAGATGAAATATTTGGGTCTCATGCAATATTTTATGGGTATGGAGGTTTATAAAAATGAGGATGAAATTTTCATTTGTAAAACAAAGTATGCAAAAGATATGTTGAATAAGTTTGATATGGTAGATTATAAACCAGCCTCCACTCCAACTACTCATGGAATTGTGTTGTGTAGAGATGATGGTGCTGAAATAGTTGATGAGACAACATACAGAAGTATTGTTGGAAATTTGATGTTTCTAACCCACACAAGACCTGATATTGCTTATTCAGTTTTTCTTATTTCAAGATACATGACAGACCCATCTGAAATACATATGAAGGCAACCAAGAGGATTTTGAGGTATGTGAAAGGAACTCTAAATTTTGGTATTCATTACTACACTTCTAAAAGGTTTAATCTTGTTGGCTTTAGTGATTTTGATTGGGGAGGTAGTTTGGATGACCAAAAGTCTACATCTGGGAATTGTTTATCTTTTGGTTCGGGTTTGATTACTTGGAGCTCAAAGAAGCAAAGTATAGTTTCACTTTCATCCACAGAAGCAGAGTATGTTGCAATCACCTCAACAGGTACACAAGCATTATGGCTTAGAAAAGTTCTAGAAGAAATTGGAGAGAAAAAAATTCATCCTACAATGATATTGTGTGATAACACTAGTTCATCAAATTGCCCAAGAATCCAGTCCATCATAGGAGGACAAAACATTTTGATTTAAAGTATCATTTCATTCGAGATTTGGTGCAAAAGAAGGAAGTAGAACTAAGGTATATAAAGACTCAAGAACAACTTGTAGACATTTTCACTAAGGCAGTTTCTAAAGTCCATTTTTTGAAACTTTGAGATCAGATTGTGAGCCCTCTCAGCATCAAGGTGGAGTATGTTGGTAATTGATGCAGTCTTGTCAATCATCTGACATGTTGCAATCTATTTGCAGTTTTATTTTCTGTAAATTTGTGTTTAGATATAGATTGTCTGACTAAATAATGCATGCAAAATGCATGAGTAGTTTTCCAAAATAAATTGTTGTAAGCATTCAATCAGGTGAAGCTAATTGTTTGTTCTATGAGGCTATCAATTGCTATGAAGATCAAGGTTTATCACTATTGAATGCCACTTTTTTGTGCAACTACCTCAATAATAATTTATTCTTTCTTCTTTCTATGATATTGTGATTTAATCATTTGTTATAGTGTTATGCTATTCTAATTGAATGATTATCTAGTCCAGAGATAGGCCTGCATAAATCCTTCAAGGGACCGATTCCTCCCTTGTTTTGCAAAATATGCATATACTAGGCCTGATTCAACCTCTTTTGGTGCAATTATCCCAAGTCATCAGCTTGTTTCTTATGGCCAACCAAAGAGTGATTTTTCATTTGAGAGGAACCTTAAGATTCTAGAGGATTTCCCACCACCAATGGTTATCTTCAGAGAAGGAGGACTCCATGGCAGCTAGGTAGCCCATTTTTTTTGTGTACTCCCCAAAGATTGGATTCCTGGACCAGACTATGGTGTCGTCCTCGTCATCTTGTAATATGAAGTAGATTAGAATGAGAAGTTCTACGTAGTGGGACCAATCAAAGGTGTCTTTCCCTTCAAAACCCATCACTTTTGAGTTTTTCCATCTAGATCTACCCTACTCCTGGGGAGATTTGTCTTTGGCGTCTTTGAGGGATGCCCTATCATGGAGTTTATTGACCAGTGGTCCTGGTAAAGAATATTCATTGTCTATGCCCACCCAAGGGTCCTCTCCAACATGAACGCTCCTCCCATTTCCTATTTTCCATGAGGCCGATTGTCCAACCAAAGGGAAGGCATGGACAAGGGCTTTCAAAACCAAAGATCCATTGGAAGATTTCTGTGGAGATCTGAACTAGTCTTCCATAGAAATCCCATGAAAGTATATGGTCTTCATGATTCTTACCCACAAGATATTATTGTGAACCGTCCTCCAGAGATTTCTAGTTGTGAGGGCCTGGGAAAAATGGAAGATGTTTTTCAGGCCCCACCCTCCTATATTTTTTGGGAGAGTGGTGAGGAACTGTTTGACCAGTAGGAGCCCACCATAGCTTTGTGAACTAGCCCACAGAAAACGGAAGCTAAGTTTCATTATCCTAGAAAAAATTCCTTTAGGGATGGCAACGATAGAGCTCCAGTATATTGAGATTCCTTCAAGTACTGACTTAATCAATGTGATTCTACCTCCTCTTCAAAAGAATCTCTTGAGCCGGAGTGAAAATTGGCTTTAACCTTCTGGATAATAATTTGGAAATTATTTTATAAATGATGTTACAGTAGGAAATAGGACGATAATCCCCAAATGATTTCTCGTCCTACTTCTCAAGAATCAAAGTGATAAAGGTAGAATTGAACGTGCCTAAAACTTTACCAGTCCTTTGGGACTCTCTCACGACATTGAGAAGGTCATCCTTTAATAGATCATAGAATTTGATGAAGAATTCCATAGTAAGTCCATCGGGCCCAGGACTCTTGCCTTTCTGAAGGGTGGCCAATATTTCGGGCTATGTAACGTTTTCAACAACTTCCTGTTCATTTCATCCATAATTGATCACGGGAATTTATAGATAACTTCCAACATTTCTTGAATGGGGTAGTCGACCGGCTCTTGAAATAACGAACTGAAATGACATGGAGCCTCATTGGATTTATCCTTGAAGGCATGAACCAGGGTGCCATTATGGGTTTGAGTTTCCCATATGGAGTTGACGTTCTTCTACATTTTCGCATAGTTGTCAAAAAATTCGGTATTGTTGTCACCTTCTTGAATCCAAATTGCTCGACCTTTAAGCCGCCAATTTTTTGCTTCATAGTTTAGTAAGGAATGTCGAGCAACTTCTAGATTTTAGAGCTGAGAAAGTTGTTTAAATTACCATCGACCATAGAATTTTTCCTCGTATAAAGTGGAAATTTTGGATTCAATGTCTTTTTGTTGGTGGAGAGGTTTTTCTCGAAATTCCTTCGCCCATTTTCTAGAGGTTGTTTTAGTTTTAGCAAGATTATCTACAAATTGTTTCATTGAGTCTCAAGGATGTATTGTGATGAGACCAAAGAGTCGATATTAATTGTTTATAATATTCCTATTGAAGCGAGGTTGAGTTAAATTTAAATGACATGGGGGGAGAAGATTCACCTAGGAGAGATTGAAAGACAATAAGCAAGTGATATGAAATTCCACCTTCGGACACCCATGTTTTCATTGTTAAGGAGCAGTTAAACAATTGATTAGATACTAGAAAACGATCAAGCCTCTTAGAGACGATATCCTCTCATGTTTTAAATTTTCTCCAGGTGGGCGTTAGTTTGGTAGGCTCTAAATGAATCAGATGATGCTTGTCCAAAAAAGATAAAAAGAACCCACTCTAAGAATCCATTCTAGGTTTAAGACCCCATACCTCTCTCATACTTAGGGAAAAATTGAGGTCCCTGCTGATGAAGGTCAAAGGATCATTGAATGTACTTGAATTGGCCAAACCTTCGGAGAAGGGAATATGATCTACGCAAGGACCATAGATATTGAGAATAGTAAATGGTTTAGAGAGATGTTTGGAGTCCAACTTCATTGATATTGTTGAGTTAAAAGTGGAAGAAGAGGTGGATTTTTAGGATGGGCTCCACCCGGTGAGAATACCACCTAAAATCCCTTCAAATTCAATAGAGCAAAAGGACCAATTCTTGAGCCATTTCTCAAGAATGGCTCTCTTTTTGGATCCTTTGCATTTCGTTTCCTGAAGGGGAATGACTTCAAGATTATGTCTCATGAGACATTTGAGGGTGATTTGTTTAGGGTTTCCCCCAACCCCTCTAGAATTAAAGGAGAGGATAATCATAGGGAGGGCCACTTGAGGCAAATCCCTGCTACAAGGTCCCTGGTAATCATTTTCTTCTTACCTTTCTGAATATCAATAATCACCTTTTATTGGGCCTTAAGGAGATGAGATTTCCTACCCACTGGGTTTTGCTGTAAAGGATCGAGAGAAATCCCACCCTACTTAGCAGCGACAAAAAAATTTCTGTGAGATCGAAGAGCATACCCCGATTTTGAGCAGGGAAGAAAACTTCAGGAAACACAAGAAACCCTATCAAGACCATTCAAGGAAGAAGAATAGATATAGGAAGAGACAAAGCGACGAAGGGGAGAGGGAGAAGGGAGGAAAGGGGTCTAACCTAAGGGAACATGAGAACAGAGGAAGGAGGGGATCCTAGAGCCTTGGGAGAGGGGGAAGGGGAATAGATACAAAATGGAAGAGGAAAGGAAAGGGAGGAAAGAGGGGGGATGTTCCTAAGGCGGGGGCCTATGAGACTATTGGGACATAAGTGACCGGTGCATCCACTGCAACCTCCTTTGAACCTAAAAGAAGGAGAAACATGTCCTTAGATAGAGGCTTATCTTTAATTGTCTTTTTAACCCATACTTTGTGTGGGGAAACCTTTGATGTGGACCCCCTAGGGAACTGAGCAATCATATGTCTTGTATCATGACTTTCCAATAGGCATAGGCCATTCATTCTACGAAATGGAGCCTGATAGGATGTCTCCAACATAGAGACCCCATCCTGTAAAATGAATGGCCAATCGTCAACGCATCTCCCCGGCCACAAGGCCCCGTTCCGCCCGAGCCCAAAGTTCCCCTCCATAACGCCTCGTTCTGCATGTCCTATCGCACCAAACTACAGTAGTTGGACGCCCCCTCCAACATTCAATGTAGGGTGGTGGATGGACATCTGATGCAAAACTCCTCCCGTGCCCCTCCTCCCCTATTTCAAATCCTTATTCTCTTGCTCTGGAACCATGGCTCCCGCATCCCTTCATGTTGCAGTTTCCTTTGATAGTAGGATTAATCCCAGACACATGCCATGGGTTGGTCTCCTCGCATGACCTGACATAGAGATTGGTTAACATATAGGTAAGAGGAGCATGGATGCTACCCATGTTGTGGAGTTCTAAACGACACTACAAGGAAGATCACATCCCAAAGCTTGCATCGTTTTACACCAGCACCATAGCCAATGAATATACAATTCACTTCCTTGTCCCAAGAAGGAATGGACATGAAAGGATTTGGACTGTGTGGAGCGAGGTCCCAAGGAGGAGGAAGGGTTATGAAAAGCTCTAGTAGTATGTGTTTCACGCCAAGATCCGCAACTCGACAAAATGGATGGCTAGGCCAACATAATGACAGTGCATGAGGGAAGCCCCGCCCGCAGAATCCCTCCTCTTCGTTTGAATGGTCAATGGGGGTGTAGTGGAAAAACAACCCCTTGCAGCGCTGTAGAGGAATTTGAAGAAGAGTGGGGAAATCCCGCAATGTAAAAAGATTGCATAGAATATTGTCAGTGTGTGTGCATTTTGGATAGAATATTGCAGAGCCTTCTCTTCCTCCTCTTGCATTTTTCTTATTTGGAAAAGAAATCAAAATTACTCAATCAAAAACATGAAATACCTGCCCCGCTACTTAATTCTATCCATGTCAACAAATTGAATAACCAATCCACCAATAATTTTGAAGGTCGATTATGCTTTCCACCTCTAAATTACAGAAGTGAAAAACCATTTTGAACACCTCCTTTATCTGTGGATGTTATCCTCGTCCCAACCACAAGGAGGGCATAATAGATTGACTTTTACAAAATGACATTCTTTAGGGGTTGACTCAAGAAATTACCACGATCACTTGGATGAGATCGCTCAAAATAATTCATAGTATACCCTAATAAGACATTGGGCTTGAGATGGCATGGTTTCTTTTCTTCATTTTCCGTTGGTCTAGCCCATCCATTTCACTGGACCCATGATAGAGTGGATGGAAATACCCATGGAATTTGATCCCCACTGACATGTTCCTCCATTACTTTCCAAAAACCCCTTATTTCTTTTCTCGCTTATGTTGCATGTCCATAGTTTATTGCTTGGATCGCTCTACACGACTTCAATAGATGTTTGTGGTTTCATAACTGATTTTTTAGGGTAAAGGAGGTAGCAATGCCATTCATCTTTTCTTTGTATTCTTTAATTCCCAAATATTGTTTCTCATATTTATCTTCTCATGTTTTCATCGATGTGCGGGTTACAATCTCAATGAAATTTTTTTGGAGTTGTAGGCGGTGATTTTGAATCAATGGAACAACTCACATAGCATTAATTTGTTTATTTTTTTATTTACAAGCTTCCGTGAAACTTCAAACTCGTGGGAAACTACTAAAATTGTTGCTTTGCCTCCTTAACATAGCTTTCTTAGCTTATTGATAGCAATGCCAAACTCACCAAACTAACAATATTTTGAAACATTATCCTCAATGCTCATTTTTAGCCCAACTTATGATCCCATGCTTCTTGAGATGATTTAGCACTTTTTAGTAGCTTAAGGAACAACATGATTGAGCATCCATGCTCTTTCAATTTATCTTGCCAATTTGTATTTTCTCTTTTCCTTTATTTAAAAGTGAAGAACAATTTTGGAGCTTTGATATTTGGTTTCCCTACACGCTTGATGCTTAGTGATTTTGGCATGCCAAATTTTGCATTTTTCAGCTCTCTTATTGAGCTTGAGCTTGCTGATTTTTGTCTTGCTTGAAAATTGCATCTTCTACTCTCTTTTTAAGCATTAAAAAATACATTTTCAGCTCTTACATGGAAGCTTACCAAAACAAATTTGCTCTGTTTTTAAGCCCGGAAAAAAATGCCTTTCCATCGCTTACATAGAAGCTTAAAAAAGACTTTTTCATCCTTCTATTTTAGCATGAAAAAATGCATTTGCAGCTCTTCCATGGAAGCTTTAAAAAGTCCTTTTTAACCCTCTTGACAAGAATGAAGAAGGTTACTTCTCTCATAGTCCAACACTCATATTCAACTTACTTTTTTGAGATTGTGTATATGCATTATTAGCTCTTATGCTCAAGTATGAGCATGCATTTCCATCCATCACATGCTTGCATAATATGTTCATTTTTAGGCTTTTTTTTTTTTTTAATCCACACACTTGGCTCTTGGTTTTTTTGGCCTTCACATGCATGCAAGTAGATATTATATTTCACATAATGTTGGCTTGAAATCAATGACAAGAAAGGCAAGTAGATATTATATTTCACATAATGTTGGATTGAAATCAATGACAAGAAAGGTAAGTGATCGTGCATGAAGGAAGAAAAACTTAGTAACGTCTTCTTCCAGTTAAAAACATGATTGAACTATGACCATACAAAGCTTATAAAATTATTGTACATAAAATAGAGATTAAATTAGCAAACCAACTCTACATTTGAATGAAGATGGTAAGTGGATTTCAAATTTTCCCTTCCATTTAAAATTTTGTAATGCACATCCACTCCCATTTTTATATTACAACAAAGAGCTTTTTATATGCGTATGAGTTCATGAATGCAATGCAAATCAAAGTCTTCRAACCTAATTTCAAGAAATCTTAAAAAAAAAGTTAAGTATTAAAAGAAAAACCCCATAATATTACAAGTCCATAGTGCATTTTCCCTCGTTGATTAAATTTTGAAGTTCACAAGGAATACGAGATTTCTCCTAAAATGAGGATGTTATAGGATCACCTTTTTCCATTGCATTTTGTGCAAATCATGAAGTAGTTTTGGGTGAGATTCATCATGACGTAATGTTGGGATTGATGCAAGTTTGATTGTATTTCATTGACTTGAATTCACTCCTCTTCAAGAAAACTCATGCACTTACATTTTTATAATGCATTGCATTGCAAAGTTGGAGAAAATTTGCGTAATATTTTTACCACATGCTTGATCCGAGGAGCCAAGCATTGAACCTTGCAAATCAATCAAGGTGTATCATACATTTTTAAGGAATCACCTTGTCAATGTTTTTTAATTGATCTCATGTCATTTTTATCAAATGTCAATTCATTAGAATGGATCAAAAGCATGTATTTCTCATAAATATTTTGCAATCTAATGTTATGATATGCTTTGTTTTGTTTTGTAGGTTTTGTGGAAGAGTGGAGATGGCATGAAGAAATGAAGAAACATGGAAGGATGAATGCATGAATCGAGCTCAAAAAGAAGCATCGAAGGGTGCTTCCTCCTTCATGATTGAAGCATATGAATCCAAGGAGAGATGAATAAAACTTGGCCTTTCCAAGACAAGCATTTGAAGGAGATAAAATAACCCAAGTTTGAACACTTCAAATCAAATGAACGAAAGTTAAAAACTTATTCATCCAAAGAGCCACTAGAAAAAAAATCAAGAGCTATGAAGGTTTATTGTTATCCAAAGTTTGAAGAAAGAGAGTACATCCTCAAATCTGTTTAGAATATTTGTCCAACACAAAAGAAAAAATAGGGGAAACTGCAGGATAAAGATGAGAATTATTGTATTGTGTTATTATTGTTTAAAAGAGAATGTATATTCATCGAATTTTGTGAATGAGGATTAATTGTAAATAGTTTAATTAAATAAACTTGAAGGCCAAGAACCATAGAGTTAGAAAGTAAAGGGTTAGATAAATGAAGGTCGAAGGCCACTTAAAATTTCTATAAAATAGGCCTTTACAATGTTGCAAAGGGTCCATCTTTTTTCACTGTAAGCTATCTTTGTATGTGAAATAGAGGACATTGTTAGCTTGTGCACCACACTCTCATGAGATTAATAATGCATGTAAACTGTCTTTTCCACTTTTCATTTCCTTTGTGCTTATGAGGATGAACATTGTTTCTTATTAGTGTTGTAGCATAAAAATGATTCGCTTGATTCTTAATGTTCACTCTTGTTTATCTTACACTATGTTAATTTCTTGGATGTGAATCTTAGAAAATGTAAATTGTTTTCAAGTCCTCAAAGTAAGATTAGGAGTAATGTGCAATGGTAAAGGTACAATAACTTCCATGCTTCTATATGTCATTCATTTATTCATGTTTAGTACTTTTGATGTGAAGTGTGTCCTTCTACCATAATTAAAGAAATATTTAAGTATGTGTAATTGTTTTTTTAAGCTTTCTCGAAATTAGGTTCGAAGAGTTTGATTTGCATTGCATTCATGAACTCATATGTGTATAAAATGCTCTTTGTTGTAATATAAAAATGGGAGTGGATGTGCAATACAAAATTTTAAATGGAAGGGAAAATTAGAAATCCACTAACTATCTTCATTCAAATGTAGAGTTGGTTTGCTAATCTAATCTCTATTTTATGTACAATAATTTTATAAGCTTTGTCTAGTCATAATTCAGTCATGTTTTTAACTGGAAGAAGAAGTTAATAAGTTTTTCTTCCTTCATGCAAAATCACTTACCTTTCTTGTCATTGATTTCAAGCCAACATTATGTGAAATATAATATCTACTTGCATGCATGAGAAAACCAAAAAAACAAGAGCTAAGTGTGTGTGTTAAAAAAAAGAGCCTAAAAATGAACATATTATGCAAGCATGTGATGGATGGAAATGCATGCTCATACTTGAGAATAAGAGCTAAAGATGCATATAAAAAAGCTCACAAAAGTGAGTTGAATATGAGTGTTGGACTATGAGAGAAGTAAACTTCTTCATTCTTGTCAAGAGGGTTAAAAAGGACTTTTTAATGGTTCCATGGAAGAGCTGGAAATGCATTTTTTCATGCTAAAATAGAAGAATGAAACAATATTTTTTAAGTTTCTATGTAAGAGATGGAAATGCATTTTTTCCGGGCTTAAAAAGAGAGAAATTGTTTTTTGGTAAGCTTCCATGTAAGAGCTGGAAATGCATTTTTTAATGCTTAAAAAGAGAGTAGAAGATGCCATTTTCAAGAAAGCCAAAAATTAGCAAGCTCAAGCTCAATAAGAGAGCTGAAAATTGCACAATTTGGGGCCTTACATATCCATAAAGGATAATATATTCAATAATAATGTATATGAATATGAGATGATGATATACAATAAGAATGGGAGGCTTATATATCCAAACAGGGGTGTTCTTCCATGAAGAGACATGACCTTTCATTGGAAAGGTGTATCTTCATTAATTATTCATTAACTATTATAATGTATTTATATTTATTATTATATATTGTGTCCATAACATCCTCGAAGTAAGATTGGGATTAGTGTGCAATGGTAAAGGTAAAATAACTGTCATGCTTCTATATTTCATTCATTTATTCATGTTTAGTACTTTTAATGTGAAGTGTGTCCTTCTACCATAATTAAAGAAATATTTAAGTATGTGTAATTGTTTTTTAAACTTTCTTGAAATTAGGTTCAAAGACTTTGATTTGCATTGCATTCATGAACTCATATGTGTATAAAATGCTCTTTGTTTTAATATAAAAAAGGGAGTGGATGTGCGATACAAAATTTTAAATGGAAGGGCAAATTTGAAATCCACTTACCATCTTGATTCAAATGTAGAGTTGGTTTGCTAATATAATATCTATTTTATGTACAATAATTTTATAAGCTTTGTCTGGTCATAGTTCAGTAGTTCAATCATGTTTTTAACTGGAAGAAGAAGTTAATAATTTTTCTTCCTTCATGCACAATCACTTACCTTTCTTGTCATTGATTTCAAGCCAACATTATGTGAAATATAATATCTACTTGAATGCATGAAAAAACCAAAAAAAACAAGAGCCGAGTGTATTAAAAAAAACAGAGCCAAAAAATGAACATATTATGAAAGCATGTGATGGATGGAAATGCATGCTCATACTTGAGCATACGAGCTAAAAATACATATCAACAAACTCACAAAAGTGAGCTGAATATGAGTGTTGGATTGTGAGAGAAGTAAACTTCTTCATTCTTGTCAAGAGGGTTAAAAAATACTTTTTAAAGCTTCCATGGAAGAGTTGGAAATGCATTTTTTCATGCTAAAATA
Source organism: Picea mariana (assembly GCA_032191745.1). Classification (NCBI taxonomy): domain Eukaryota; kingdom Viridiplantae; phylum Streptophyta; class Pinopsida; order Pinales; family Pinaceae; genus Picea; species Picea mariana. The sequence goes on from JASDQU010028671.1 coordinate 10,899, forward strand.
GAAGGATGAAAAAGTATTTTTTAAGCTTCTATGTAAGAGATGAAAAAGCATTGTTTTCAAGCTTGAAAATAGAGCATAATTGTTTTGGCAAGCTTCCATGTAAGAGTTGTAAATGCATTTTTTAATGCTTAAAAAGAGAGTATAAGATGTCATTTTAAAGCAAGCCAAAAATCAACAAGATCAAGCTCAATAAGAGAGCTGAAAAATGCACAATTTGGCATGCCAAAATCACTAAGCATCAAGCGTGTAGGGCAGCCAAATATCAAATCTCCAAAATTGTGCTTCTCTTTAAAATAAAGGAAAAGAGAAAATACAAATCAGCAAGAGAAATTGAAAGAGCATGGATGCTCAATCATGTTCTTCCTCAAGCTACTAAACAATTCTAAATCAACTCAAGAAGCAGGGGATCATAAGCTTGGATAAAAACAAACATTGAGGATAATGTTTCAAAATCTTGTTAGTTTGGTGAGTTTGGCATTGCTATCCAGAAGCTCATAAAGCTATGTCAAGGAGGCAAAGAAGCAATTTTAGTAGCTTCCCATGAATTTGAAGTTTCATGGCAGCTTGTAAATTAAACAATAAACAAATTAATGCTTTGTGAGATCTTCCACCGAGTCAAAATCATCGCCCTCAACTCCAACAAAATTTCATTGAGCTTATAACCAACACATCCATGAAAACATGAGAAGATCAACATGAGAAACTATATTTGGGCATTAAAGAATACAAAGAAAAGATGAATGGCATTGCTACGTTCTTCTTTACCCTAAAAACTCAGTTATGAAACCACAAACATCTATTGAATTTGTGTAGAGCAATCCAAGAAATAAACTATGGATAGGCAGCAGAAGTGAGCAGAGAAATAAGGGGTTTTTGGAAAGTAATGGAGGAACAGGTCAATGGGGATAAAATTCAATAGGTATTTCCATCCACTATATGGTGGGTCCAGTGAAATGGATGGGCTAGACCGGTGGACAACGAAGAAAAGAAACCACGCCATCTCAATCCCAAGGTCTTATTGGGGTATACTATGAATTATTTCGAGTGAGCTCATCCAGCTGATTGTGGTCATTTCTTGAGTCA
>JASDQU010028671.1:16677-31363 GCA_032191745.1 Picea mariana
GTTGCTACAATGATGACACCTGATTAGATTATGAATAAAATGTTCTTGCGTGTCTTAATTTCTGTTTTCATGTGTTGTTTACATTTTAAATTTTATAGATAGTTTACTAGAATAATAAACCCTTGATTGGAAGGTACATGTTTCTTAAAGTGGTTAGTTTGCTTTTCTGTCAGATGGTGATTGGTTACTGATGTTGTAAATTAATCCTTATGTTGATAAATTACCAATGATTTACTCCTAGTTGTTGCACCTCAAGTTGGTTTTTGCTAGTTAGATTGTGTAGGTCAGATATCTTGTGCGCTTGTAATTTAAAGGTCGATTGAAGTAGTGTCTAAATGCTGGATTGTCTGGTGGTCCGCCTTGAAAATGTAGAATCTATGATTTCTTTTTCTCGCTCACCTTGAAGGGTCATGTCATGTATGTCGTTGATGTTGGTTGCGTTGGGTTGGTTTGATGATGGTCCTTAGCTTAGAAGGCTTGTGTTGCTTGTGATGGGTGGGATGTAGACACCTCCTTGTTCCTCAGAACAGTCACCAATATTAAGACCTTAAATGGTAAAAATCGATGGGAACTTGGGCTTGAACGTTTCTTATGTGTCCTGGAGGTCCTAACGTTGCAGGGTAGGATGAGCGGGTAGTCGTTTTATTTCTTCGTGTGATTGATTGTAGTATGTTGCATCCAGCTGCATGATGTGCTAGTATGCTAGGTAGTTATATTGTCTATTGCCTGAATTACGTGCATTGTGTTCATCATAGAGTTGCGTGGATTGACTGATGTTGTTGTTACCTTCCTCTTTTTAAAAAATAAAAAATAAAAAAATTGCGTGTTATGTGTTGCATGTTTTCGTAACGACAGGGGCGTTACATATGGTATCAAAGAGGGTTCCACCCTGCGACTATGGATTTCTATGCTTTCCACTGCAGTAAACCCTTGAGTAATAACCTGGTGCTAATTAAAACTTTAACGTGTCCATGCAGTCATATCGATTAGAGGACATCACAAAGGTTTGCAATGTGGTGCCGTGGAAGGAGGTGTGATGCCTCCAGAAGTTCCCGCGCCCTTGGAGTCTAACCCCCAAGGGGAAGAAAAAGTCCTTGGGCTGGATTTGATTGTTGTAAGGGATGATGATGGTATGACAAGGTCCTTATAGAGAATGTTAGAGGCCTTGATTCACCATCTGTACTGAGATGAGGCTAGGGCGCCTGTACCCCTGAGGGTCCACAATGTGCCCCAGCCAGTACCATTAGCATTCACCGAGAGCTCGAGAGGGATAATTTATCAAGTCCACGAGTGCCATGGATGGCTCAGCCATTGAGGCATGGCTGGAGAGAAAGGCGATGGGATTCATGCTTCACGATTACAACCTCCAGCATGAAGGTCCGCAGGGCAGTCTTTCAACTAAAGGGGAGCGCTCTTCTATGATGGAAGATGCTCCTGCTGCAATTGAACATGAAAGTCGAAGACGTGTCATGGGAACTGTTTGAGGAATGGTTCCGTGAGAGGTATCTTTCATAGGAATTCATTGAGCATCAACTCAATGAGTTCAACGCCTTGCGACAGGGTGGCCGTACAGTGCCCGAGTATGAGGCTCGTTTTATGGAGCTGCTTTGGTATGCTCAACACCTAAATACCGAGAAACTTAAGGTCAACATGTTCATGTTTGGCCTTAATGTCATCATTCGTGCAAGGGTTAGGATTCTGATACCTCAAAACTTGCATGATGGTGTCCAGAAGGCCCTCAGTGTAGAGGAGGAGCTTATCAAAGGGGGTCAGAGAAGGACTCTAGTGAGACCAGCAGAACAAGCGTCATCTGGTGCGCAGTAGCATAAGATGTCATCTAGAAATTCACCAGGATATTGTGGCTTCTAGAGAGGATCCACTTTCACTAAACCTCAGCGAAAAATGCCTCAACAAAAAAATCCTTACTAAGGACCACAACAAAAACAACAACGTCGACCGCAACAACAACATTTTAGGCCTATTTAGCAGAAAAAACCAGGGTTCCAGGCCAATGGGTCGTTAGCTTCTACTTCAGGTACCAGGTGCACTGAACTGAAGAAAGGGTGTTGGACATGTGGGGAGCCACATTACCAGCGTTATTGCCTAGTGGAGAGGACCATAGAATCTGTATCAGCCAGACTCACTACCATGGGAGATTTGGGCAAGGCCCATCAGATTCATGCAACGATGAATAACTGCCAGGCAGAGCACCAGTTGACTGTGCTCGATATGTCAGGTACCATCGCTAGCCATACCCTTAGTATTTTGATAGAGCCAACTGCTATGGAGAGTTTTATTTCTGGTGCAACACAAAAAAGGATTAATGTAAAGGAAGTCGAACATGACAAGTTTGGTTTTTTAGAAATGGCTTTGAGAGCCAAACAAAAGTTTGGTGGGAAGGTTACGGGTTGTATCCTTAACTTGGGAGAGTTGGTCACCAGATCCAACCTATATGTCACAACCTTAGGGTCTTATGACATCGTGATCAGTATGGATTGGTTGGAATCGCATGATGCGATACTCGACTATAAGACGAAACGGTTGAGCTTGGTTGATGACAAAGGACAGAGACATATGATTGTAGGTTGGGAACTAGGGAGTCTCCCTCAGGTTCATATCTTCTTTGCAACTATGGAAGAGCATGCACAAGGGATGTAATATTTATGCGATCCTTGCGTTAATTGAGAAGGGAGTAGCAGAAGGTCTAGAACACCTAAGTATTCCTTGAGGAATTACCTAAGATGTTGCCTGAGAGGGAATTGGAATTTACCATATATGTAAAACCGAGGACTGAATCGATAGAAAGAACTCCTTATCAGATGTCGACCCTGGAGTTATAGGAGTTCAAAATGCAACTGGAGGAGTTGCTGGACCTAGGAATTATACGTCCAAGTGTGTCACCATGGGGTGCACTTGTTATTTTCGTATAGAAGAAGGATGGGTCGTGGAGACTCTGCATTGACTATCATCAATTGAACAAGGAAACGTTCAAGAATCAGTAGTCATTGCCTAGGATTGATGATTTGTTTGATCAGATGAAAGGTGCAACGATGTTTTCAAAGATCGACTTGAGATCAAGGTATCACCAGTTACGGATCAAGGAGGACTATATCCCTAAGACCGCCTTTAAGATGAGGTTTGGACATTACAAATTTACTATTTTACTATTTGGGTTGACGAACGCCCCAGGTGTATTTATGAGTTTGATGAATGTGGTGTTCTGTGAATACTTGGTTAGGTTCATCCAAGTATTCATTGACGATATTTTGATTTACTCTTGGACGATGGAGGAGCATGACTTAGCACTTGCGCTTGGTGATATAGTGTCTAGGAGAGAACAAATTGTTTGGGAAGCTGTCGAAATGCTCATTTTATCAATCGAAGATTCACTACTTAGGGAATGTCATCTCCGATGAAGGTATCATTGTGGATCCAGGAAGGGTCTAGGATATTATGGAGTGGTCTACGTCGACGAATGTCCCCGAAGTGCGTATATTCATGGGTTTAGCAGGATACTGTCGAGGGTTTTTCGAAGATAGAAAATCTGATTACGAAATTGCAGAAGAATAAAACGAAGTTTGTTTGGATCGATAAATGCACAAAGGCATTTCAGAGGCTAGAGGAGTTGTTGACGGAAACACCAATACTGAAGGTCCCTGACGTGGACGCGTACTTCTTGGTATACACTAATGCATCCAAGGAAGGCTTAGGCGGAGTGTTGATGCAAGACGGTCGAGTGATCACTTACATCTCGAGAAAGTTGAGAAGGCATGAGGAGAACTATGCAATGGATGATTTGGAGTTGTTATCCATTGTTTATGTCTTGAGAGTTTGGAGACACTACCTTATTGGACGAAAATTTGAAATAAAAACGGACCACTGTGGTTTAGAGCACATCTTTACGCAAAGCAAATTGAATGCACGACAATGGCATTGGTCAGAATTGCTTAGCGAGTACGATTTTGAGTTTACTTACATAAAAGGAACTATGAACAGAGTGGTGGATGTGTTGAGTTGAAGACCACATATTTTCGGTGATGCCTCTTCAGACGAATCTACATGAAAATATCTAACTTGACAGTGCGATGATCACTGGTACAAAGAGGTCAAGGATTTTATCAGACAAAAGACAATGATGGTACCAAAATTTGAGGGTTTTACTGTGGAAAACGATAGATTATTGAGATTTAAAGGTCGAATTTACATACCGCCCAATGACGAGTTGAGGATTTTGATCCTAAACAAGGATCATAGAGCAGTGTACATGGTTCATCCAAGAGTCACGAAGATGAGGGTAGACATTAAACCCTTATTCTTCTGGAAAGGAATGAAGGAAGGAATAGTCAACTACATGGCAAGATGTCTAGAACATCTACAGGTGAAGGCTAACCATAGACATCCAATAGGATTACTATAACCACATGCTATTCAAGAATCAAAATGGGAGGTCATTTCGATGGATTTCATTTTTGTACTACCACTAACGGCAAGGAGACACGAGTCGATTTTTGTGGTAGTCGACACTTTGATGAAGAGTTCTCATTTCATTCCTGTGTGTATGACGTATCAGGCACCTTACATAGATAGAGTTTTCATCAGCGAGGTAGTGAGGTTGCATGGTGTGCCTAAGAGGATTATATCCGATAGAGGATTGGTGTTTGCAGGATGATTTTGGACTAGATTCCAAGAGGCCTTGGGAACCCAACTTAACCTTAGTACTGCATATTACTTGGAGATAGATGACAGACTGAAGGAATAAAACAAATCATGGAGGATATGTTGTGTATGTAAGTTATGGACCAACAAAGGCGTTGGGAAGAGTTCTTACCACTCGTAGAGTTTGCATACAACAAAAATTATCAAAGCACCTTTAAGATGGCACCCTTTAGGTAACTATATTTATAGTGGAGGGGGAGATCTTATATGGTGTTCCCTCCTATTCCTTATCAGTTACTCCCTATTTAGTTGAAGTGTCCCCACTTTCTCTAGTAAGTGTGGAAACGTTGTTTGAAAATTATCTCAAGAAAACCATTTTTCTTGGGTAGGCAGTGGTCCCTTGAAATCAACCAAATAAGAAGACTATTTTTCCTAGCAAGGTAAAACAAATATAGACATCCAACAAGGTGTCAACATCAAAAGGTGGATAGAAATTTGGAATATTATTTGCTCGATGAGAAATTTGGAACATCCAAAAATGAGCCCAAGTTACTACCAATTGCCGAAAAAGTTTCCATCATTTAAAAACCTAGTGAAAGGCCTCATAGATTTACCCACATAGGATGGATGGATGTTCATTCCAACATTGGGTTAAATCATGGAATCCAAAGTTTTAGTGAAAGAGGCAAACGATCCTACAATGAATATGTTCCCAAAATCCTTGAAGTGTCTACCATTTATCTAAAGATAAATAAAATACAACCTTGAACGAGAAGGTGGAAGATTGGAGTATATCCAAGCACTATTCTCCAAGCAGTCTCCATCCAAACCTTAATAAACTTCTCTAACACTTGGTAGCCATAAAACCTCCCCACCATAGCTTGGTTTGTCATTTCAACAACTTTATGCATTTTAATGTCATCTTCCAATACTAATATCACATGTTGCTTATTTTCTTTCACATAAATTTCCTTTATTCCCCATGTTTGATTGCACCCAGACTCATTTCCTACTACCTGCCACCTTGTTTCTTGGACCAATTGATTCATTGAAACCCTTCACCTAACCACACTGTTCTACCTTTGTTATCTAGAATGGATCACCTCCATACCTTCCTTCCTCCTCTCCAACAAAATGGTTAACCATTTTTACCAACAACTCCTCCTTTTGCAACCCTAAAACCCTATCATATGTTGTCTTATTCAATTCAAGCACCTCATTCAAATCATATACAATCGGACTTGGGAAAGAGTAATTATTGGTCCTATCTATAGATTGTACATTTACATGATTTCAGATTAGATATTGACTCAATATGATTCCCAATATAGTATCAAATCCATACTTGGGTCCAAATCCATCACTTACATGACTAGATGATTGGAATATAACTCATAAGGTTTGGTCCACCACCCCCTTGCACCCTCGACCTCTTGGGGTCTCATGTACTAGGGTTGACAAAGTGAAAGGGATATTAGAGAAAATGGAAATACCTTCCAATAGGTCTTCAATATAATCCAATAAATCATCTTCTTGTCCCATGGTTTGTATTCCCTAAAAACCCTTACCTTGTCTTCTTAGCTTGCAAAATCAATCTTAGTGATCCCCCTAGCTAGTACCAAAAATTAAAGAATAATATCTATTATTATAATAGTTACTATCCAATACAATGATATACATGTATCAAATATACTATAAAATGTGGTTTTATGAATTCTTTGTATTTAATTCTTATGTATTAATATTTCTTTTACAAAAATTATGATACCCCATGAAGTGGTGGTAGAACACTTGTTATATGGAGAAAAATAGAATTGTGTATAAATAATTGTGAATTTATAGATATATTTTCTTAATCATGTGTATCTATGTATTAAAATATATTTATTGATTGGAATACAATGAAAATTACTTAGAAAAAATGATAATGAATATATAGTTAATTAATTGATTAATTATTAATTAAATAATGAATTTTAAATGCAAATAAATTTTCACATCATTGCAATGCAAAATGGACAAATGATGTTCAATTGTCATTTCAATGCACAAAAATGATGCAAAGTTCCATTTCAAGGCATGATAATGACACGAGTTTTGATGCCCCAAGATTTGTCAAATTTTGCATCAAACATTCAAAAAAATAACAAAGGGAAATAAAGAAAATTGTGTCACTAGGACTCTATATTGTAGTAGTGCAAGGTGCTTGGTTGGACTAATTTGTCAAACACTTTGCATATACCTTCATATCCATTTTTAATTTATTTAAAAACAATACGTGATGCCATGGGTGACGCTAAATGATATATTGGTTTCCTAAAATTGGGGCAAGATAAGGCGTAAAATAGTGGTTGATAAATCGTTGCAGTAGAATTAATGCAAATAACCTTAAAAATAACAATTAAGCAATGGCTCAAATACAAAATATAAAAGAGATTTCCTTGGAAACCTTAATTTGAAAACCAGAGAATTCAAAGCCTCTTTATCATTATATTAATAAAAAAATTCACAATACAACATATAGGTATTATGGAGCATCATTCAACCCTAATCTTCTAAGTGATGTTAGATTGCCATGGGCCAAAAACAATACAAAACTCTATTTGGGAACAAGTTGGAATGTTGAGTCTTTTTGCATGTAAATAATATAACACATATCCAATAAAATGATACATAGTGATTTATTGATTCTCGAAACCTAGTGTGAGATACAACAAAGAGGTTGTAGCAAGAGTTGGAGCCTTGAAAGTTGAGATAGACTTTCTTCATATGAAAATCGTTCGGGGCTTACCATCAAAATTTGAAATAGGTAATATCAACTAAATTCTCAACACCCTATGTGCATGGGATTTAACCATTACTAGAATCCTTAAGAAAAAACCCATATCTCATACAAAATAAGTTAAAAAAAACTAACATAATTGTGGTAATGTAAGAACTCCTCAAATTCCAAGTTACAATTTAAAAAAAAAAACAATTAAAGCAAAAAAAAAAGATAACACAAGTTTTTTAAAATAAATTTAAGAAACAAAAGCTTAAGAGAAAACAAAATCTAAGTACTAGGCCTTGGTGAGAAAACAACCTATAACTAGAAAAGGCCATTTAGGCCTAGAATTTGATGGGATACAACCCATCTTTTATATCATGACATTACTGACTTGCATTAAAATTATACACCTGTAAAATTGACGTGCAACCACGTCGAGTACCTGCCAAAAACTGTAATGGGTATGTCACATGTGCACTATAGCCTATATGTATTAGGGTTACTGACATATAATATAGGGATATGGCCTAGGAGTCAGGACGTGGAGGTTTGGTTATACACAACCTGTAGGGAAGTATTTGTATAGAAGTAAATGCCATAAATGAATCCATGATGTCGTACTACCACATCACCATAAGATAGATAAAATAATAAATTTCAGATCGCACCAAATCCCAAGGGCCGATGGGGGATCTTTACACCATAATATTGTTCATTGTTCAGTGTTATCTGTTGCAACCTACTCATATCTAGTGGTGGTTGAGGGAGATATATTTGATTCAGACCGGTACTTGCTCTCTGCTACTGAGGATATATCGATGATTCAGATCAGTGCCTGCTTTTTGCAGTTGGGGGAGATATCAGTGTTTTCTCTATGATGCTCAAATCTTATGTAAAACCCCTCCTCTCCAAAGGGCTGTGCGACCTCCTAGTCTTAGGATATTCTCAAGACTGAACTGAAATAGTTTACGATTCCCTGCTGGAACCTCTAATAAACAATCCACAAGTCTTTTTATGAAAACTTCTCTCATGCAGACAAGCACTAGGCGCAAGCCTCCTCCATGTGCCCACTGGATATGACCACACACTTATCCAAAAGGCGCTTCGTGACCTCAGATGTCAGGTATTAACATATGAGCCAACCATGAATCTCCTGACTCTTGATCTCTTGAACTAGAGCCTAGCACTAGCTAGCTTCTCCCTTATCCTTCCACTGATATGACCTCCATCTATGACCTGGTGCCAATCTTCCGAGCGCTTCGCGTTGTCGCAAGATTGCTCATATCCCTTCTTCTGAAACCCGAACTTGCGAGTTTCGTGCACCAGATCAACGGTCCACAATCCCTGTAATCCAATGGTCCTAATCTCCCTTTCGCATTTCGAGACTTCGCGTTTCGCGAAGTCGAAGGATTACTCACCTCTCTTTTCCCGATTCCCGATTTCTCGATCAGAGAGTCCTTCTAGGCACTAGCTCCTTTTATCTATCCCCTTTGACTTTGATGTTGGGCTATGACCAGGGGCCCAACTATTAAGCGGTTCAGAACTTCACATTTCGCGAAGTCGAAAGACTTCTCACCTCATATATTTCGATCCCAAAAACCTCGCTTGCACCAGATCGATGACTCACGACATGTTTTGACCCAACGACTCGGATCAACTCAGGAGTTATCATTTCACGAGTTCTCACAAGTCTGCCCTTTGTCTTCCCTAAGTCGTGAGTTAGCAGAATGCTGATCTGCTGCCACCTGTCCTCTGACGATGGATAGTCCCAATGATTTCATAACTTGGGACTTCGCAAAGTCCACTCTTCTGTTTGCCTTCAAATGGTTTAGGTGCATGCACCTTACCTCTAGATCAATGACTATTGATACATGCGCTCATATCCAATGACTCAGATCTGATCTTCTCCTGCACTTGCTTATTCTGTATGGACTTAGTTTCGATGGTCCATATTGCTCCTCTGCAGCGGATCCAACGATAGTTGTCGCTCCTCCTCTTGAGCTTTGGCTTTCTTCCTCGAATTGGAATATTTCGATGCTTTGAAGGTCTCGGCCTTTGATCTACCTCCTACGAGCCCTGTGACTTTTGGTCTTGACTTTTGCTTTCCCTCTTGAGCTTTTTCATTGAAACTTGACCTCGGACTTGCACACACTTGCGCTCTGTGTGCAATTTCATGCTATCTCTCTTGAGCTTGTCGACCTTGCTCAGTCTCTAAGGGACTCGGCCCTTCTATGTCTTCCTTAGAATAACTTTGGTGCTCTTCCTGACACACTCTACGCTCAACCTCTTGATATTTAGAACTTAAAAAAGTTCTCTCTGTGTGCACTCCTTACGCTTTCACTGGCCTTCAACTCGTTGTCTTTCAACACTTCATCTGAGTGTTGGCCTGATGCATTCCTTGCACATGTATTTCTCCAGTGTTTTCACCAACTCTATCTCCTTGAGCTTCGACTGCTCGAACCTCAAAGGTCTATGTCCCTTTTATCCCTCAAAGAGATGCAAGTGACCTCTTGGAAACTTCCGCTCAAGCACTCCTTGCTGAGATTTGCAGAGTATTCATTAACTCTGTGAGTGTCTTCTCCTTGACACTTCTCTTCTCACTGAACTTGAAACAAAGTTCCTTGGTGCACTCCTTGCACTTGCTTGATACCCACATGGCTGAGCTCTTACATAATATTCAATAATTCTGTTCTCTCTATGCCTTCCTCTACACAATCTTTCCTCCAAGGTATTCAACAACCTGGATGATCCTTTCTTGAGTTTGTAATTCTTCTGGTGTGTCCTCCTGGCACGTTCTTCTTGAAATCAGACTAGAATTCATATGTGCACTCTTTGCACCGTCTCACAGAGTTTGAAGACTCTGTTGTGAACTCCTTGCACAACCTAAAGAACCCATAAATAACTCAACAACTCTGAAAGATTTAAGAAATTTTTCTTCATCCTACAATTGAAAGTTAACATATACATCTACAGCATATGTTGACATACAAATATCATTCAAAGAACACATATAACATAAATAGACATCATATGCAGGAAAAACTGCTTTTCTTTGTATTAAGATCAATGCCTGTTTAAAACTGTGTACAAGACTGGACTATCATAAAGTCTCACTTATTTTCTTCCTCTCGCTACTCTATCTCTATTCTAACACTTCCTTCTCTAACCCCTAACTTTGGTCTCTTCTTTATTTTTACAATAAGTCCCTTCGAGCTTATCCTCTCCACCGCCTAAATGCTATCACCGTCTAAGTTAAGACACCTTATCCTATGGCTCATTAGAAAGAACGTAGATCCATACCTGTATCAGATCTAGACCTTCTTACAGTCGGTCATTTAGACAAACCCATCCACACATGTCCAAAGACATGGCTTTGGTTGTTTATCAACCTTACACATAAATTTACATAATTTAATGTTTCGAATTTTGGAAATGAGAGGGTTGGTGCCTCTCTTTATATTCAAATGTGTGTTGATGTGTTGATTTGTTGGTGCATATGTCAAGGTGGAAATATTCTCCTACATCATACTCCACTGTTGTGAAAAATTCATGAGCTCTTGTTCATGATCTCTCCAGCTTTGTTGAAATCCACCCGGGTCCCAAACTTTTCCTTGGAGCTGTCTACTTGCTCCACTGCCTTGCTATTGTTGTTGTTTATTCTTCTTCTTCCATGATACGATGGCAGGTTCTCCTTTATTCAACTTCTCCTTGCTAACTGCTTCTTTTGTTGACCTCAACATCAACCTCCTGATTTGTTTAATCACCTTGTCCAACTGCTCTACTGGTTGACTCCTTCCTTCATGTAGATTATTTTTCTGCATCTCCTCCTTCTGTTGATGAAAGGACAAATTATATTGACCTCTCATGCTATCTTCTTCTCCTGTAATACTAAATTTCTATTCTTTTATAGATTTCAGTTCTACAGTTTCCTCACTAAACTGTTGTTCATCCATCTCCCTTAACAGATTATTTTCTCCCTTAACAGATTATTTTCTCCCTTAAAAGTCCACTCTTCTATCTGCCTTCAAATGGTTAAGGTGCATGAACCTTACCTTTAGATCAATGGTTGTTTATCCACATGCTCAGATCCAATGGCTCAGATCAGATCTTCTCCTGTGCTCACTTATTCTGTCTGGACATAGTTTTGACGGTCCAGATCGCTCTTTTGCAGCTGATCTAACGATAGTTGTCGCTCCTCCTCCTGAGCTTTGGATTTCTTCCCTGACTTGGAATATTTCGACGCTTCGAAGGTATCAACCTTCGATCTACCTCCTGTGATCCCTGTGACTTTGGTTCTCGACTTCCACCTTCCCTCCTGAGCTTTGTCAATGAAACTCGACCTCAGACCTGCACACACTTGCGCTCTACATGCAATTTTGTGCTATCTCTCCTGATCTTGTCAACCTTGCTCAATCTCTAAGGGACTCGACCCTTCTGTGTCTTCCTTAGAAGAATTATGGTGCTCCTCTTGGCACACTCTGCACTCAACCTGCTCATCTTTGGAACTTAGAAAAAGTTCTCTCTGCGCACACTCCTTGTGCTTTGACTGGCTGTCTTTCAACACTTCATCTGAGTGTTGGCTTGGTGCACTCCTTGCATAGGTCTTCCTCCAGAGTGTTCAGAAACTATGTCTCCTTGAGCTTAACCTACTCGGACCTCAAAAGTCTCTGTCCCTTCTATCCCTCAAAGAGATGCAAGTGCCCTCTTGGAAACTTCCACTCAAGCACTCCTTGTTGAGCTTTGCAGAGTATTCATTAACTCTGTGAGTGTTTTCTCCTTGACACTTATCTTCTCATTGAACTCGAAACAAAGTTCCTTTGTACACTCCTTGCACTCACTCGATACCCACCTGGCTGATCTCTTACAGAATCTTCAACAATTTTGTTCTCTCTATGCCTTCCTTTGCACAATCTTTCCTCCAAGGTATTCAACAACCCAGAGGCTCCTTTCCTGAGTTTGTAATTCTTCTCCTGTGCCTTCCTGGAACGTTCTTCTTGAACTTAGACTAGAATTCATATGTGCACTCTTTGCACTGGATCACAGAGTTTCAAGACTCTGTTGTGCACTCCTTGCATAGCCTAAAGAACCTAGAAATAACTCAACAACTCTCAAAGATTTAAGAAATATGTCTTAATCCTACAATTGAAAGTTAAAATATACATCTACAACATATGTTGACATACATATATCATTCAAAGAAAACAGATAAAATAAATAGACATCATATGGAGGAAAAACTTCTTTTCTTTGTATTAAGATCAATGTCTATTTAAAACTGTGTACAAGACTGGACTATCACAAAGTCTCACTTCTTTTCTTCCTCTTGCCACTCTATCGCTATTCTAACACTTCCTTCTCCAACCCCTAACTTTGGTCTCTTCTTTATTTTTACAATAAGGCCCTTTGAGCTTATCCTCTCCACCACCTAAATGCTATTACCATCTAAGTTAAGACACCTTATCCTATGACTCATTACAAAGAACGTAGATCTAGACCTGCTTACAGTCGGTCATTTAGACGAACCCATCCACACCTGTCTAAAGGCATGGATTTGGATGTTTATCAACCTTACACATAAATTTACATAATTTAATTGATATAGGTGGATATCGGTGGCCACCCACCTTTTCCAACTGGCTCAAAACAGTTTTCTGGCAATTTTGACAATTTACTATTTTTAGTAGTTTTAACTTCCGAGGCGATTTTGAGGGCCTTGTTAGCGCTGGAAGTCACTCCTGGATTGCTTGCAGGAGCAGAGCCCAACGCCCATCAGTTTAATGTCACGATTGTTTTAAAAGGGTGATCGAATGGAGATAAAGACTCAAAGGGGTATCACTTTAACTCATAGATTGTATCCGGTACGTAAGAAACAAAGGAGGTCTGGAATCCTAACTTCAGCCAGTGGGTTGATTTAAAAGGTGGGCAGGTGGAAGACTTGGGAGAAGGATGGAAAAACAACTTTGGGCAACAGGTTTACAGCAGTTTGTAGAGGAAAGACTCTAAATGCAAGATCCGCTTGGTTCAGAGTCTCGAGAAACTGAAAGGGGACTTGACTGGATCCTCTAATTCCAAGTCACTCAGTGATGGGAAAGTCACAAGAACCGATTAGAAACGGTGCAGCTATCACAGTGATCTAGGACAACATCATCCTATAATGGCTGCAGCTCGATTGGATCCTCCAATTTCGAGCTGTTCTAACACAGTATAACAAAGACATAAAAAGAAAACTGGCATTCATTAAGCAAGAAGTCTCAAAAGTCTATACATGACCAGAATTATAGTGCTTCATTAAAGCTTTTACAACCGGGAGCTTAGCTCAACCATCGATAGATACAAAAATGGCGAAAATGCCTACATATACTCAAAAGAGAAACAACAACAAAACCAAGACGCTGCATTAAACTTTGTGTGTGCATGGCTTCTGACAGTCAACATCTGCAGCAGAAGTAATTGTACTTCCTGACAGTTTCATCGGTGAATCGACGTGCCTTTAATTCATTGCCGGGCCTTCCCATTATGGCGGAGGAGATGTCGAACCACCACCAACTACCTTAATAACTGCTTCATGGGTATTGAGGACGATCCGACCAACTTGGCACTTAAGGGACGTGGAAGGCCTCCCGCGCGACCACCTGGATTAGCTCGAACGGCCTGATGATTTGACGTGGAAGGCCAGCGTGAAGGATGGGGCGCGCAATGGGATGGTGGTGCCAGGATCGGGAGGGCGAGATCAGAAATGATGAGGTGTGAGAGGGATGATAGAGGAGGACACATGGCGGAACACAACAGGCAGAGGGGGGCAGGAGACGAGATGTAATGGAAACTTTGGTGGGAGGCTGAGGTGGAAAGGAGCGGGACATGTGGTGTGTGGCGAGTGGTCGATGACATGTGGGACGTGCCATGCGAACGGAAAGAGGGGAGATAGACAGATGGCAAGGGATAAGGAGGCTCGGGAAGATGAGTGGATGATGAGATGGGGGGAAGGGGCAACCTGGAGGGAAATATGGGAGACTAAAGGGAAAGGACCCCGCCACATGGCCAGGTGGGGAATAGGTGGCAAAGGTGGGAAAGGTGTAAGAGGTGACGCAACGGGGAAGGGGCCCACAGGGTTAAAAGCAGAGCAGCTGAGGAGGCCCGAGGCTGTCTGAGAACTGTTGATCCGGGCGTGCTGATCGTGGCCATTGAAGAGATGCGCCCCGGATTTCAAACCCCCCTTCTCCGCTTGAAGGTAGAAAGGCGGGGGGGGGTCCGGAATCGCCTCGC
>JASDQU010028672.1:13305-29143 GCA_032191745.1 Picea mariana
TGTAACTAAACATATAGGAACCGAGAAACTAAGTCCCTCTATCTAGGCCTCCACCACTTCAATCCTCCACATAGGTAAAATCACATGTAGGATTCAATGAGTTTCTCCATAAAAATATAAGAAGAGCTTGGGGGATAAACACGAGAAGTTCATACTTTCAATGACAAAGGGATGCAGACTCAATTGAGGTGAAATTTCTCCAGAGTGTCTTTTCTCTCAATGATAAATTGTGTATTACCAAGGTTTGGATATGACTCAATTTATAGCCTCCAAATGGAATTGAAGTCTCAATTCGGAGTGTTTCCAACATATGGAAGGTCAAGGATCATGGATCTCATGACATGGCATGGAAAACTAGCACAATTTTAATTTTTTGAGCAAAAAACCCGATGTACGTGGGCTATAGTGGAGCAACTCATGTATGTACATGTGTTGCATAACTGGAAAGTCATGTACATGTTTAAAAATGAGTATTTTAATATCTGGAGTGCACAGAAAAGAGTGATATGAGTTTTGTAGAGGGAAATGGAAGGCCATCCAAGCAATATGCATGTAGTGTGGAAAAATTTGGTATAATATATGCCCCCTAATGTGTGAGGTCAGAGGAGTATTTGCGATGGCTGAAATACATTATAATATCCAGAAGTGGAGTAATGAAGACTTAGTTGAAAGTACTAGTTACTCATGAGAATATTATAATTCATAATGAATTTGTACACATGGCTTCCAATCTGAATTACATTGTAGATCCATGTGGATATATATCAAATAGTTGTTCATGGAAATAAATAAGAAATACAAAGTGGACATATGTCATAGGYTGTCATAGTCACAAACAAGACACAATGGTGTCTAGTCTCAAAATCAACCAAAGATATATGTATATAATGGAGTACAATTTGATCTTCCATGATCACTGAAGTCATATAGGTACTGGTCCATTGAAAGAAATCATCAGATATGGGGTGATTCTACTATAATATGGAAGTCTTCTACACTATCCGCCGAAGTTGAATGTCTACATTATGTGAATAGAGAAGTTGAAGTCGAACACAATGAGACTTTATTTGATTACCGATCATTAAGGTATATGATTAAAAAATGCAAGACAACCCACCGATAATGAAAGTAGGTGTCAAGGCACCGAGTACATTCAACAAGTATGAATAAGGGTGTTGAAGTCAAACACTTGAAGAATACATCGATCATGAGATATTGATGTATCCCCAACTGTCGATGGAGGGAGAACCTACCAATGATGACTGCAAGCCTCTAGGTACTCATAGGATTATAGATCTTGATTTCATAATAGATGAGTTGAATTTGATTTAAAGAGACCCACTGAAAGGAGAGCATTAAGGCATCTCTCATCATCCTGCATGAGGTACAAATAAATAGCTTGATAATTAGGAGGAGCTTGGATGAATGGGATGTTCATGAACCAATGACCATGTGTGTCTCTTGCATGCACTAGATGTAAGTAATGAATGAAAGAGACCCTATGAAGAGAAGCCAATGAGGAAAAATACCAATAAAGGAGAGGAAACCACCAATAGGGTTAATGGAATCCAATACATTGCATGGATCCCAATGTGTGAATAGATTTCTTGTCATTGAACACAAAGGAAACCCCCTAGTCAGTGACCAATGAGGATATTTCATCTATTGGGTTCAAGGTTACCTACCAATGGTTAAAGTAGGCCTAGGGTGTAAGGTAGGACAACAACTTTATGTGATTCTGAGATACATATAGGGTATGGCCGACATGAAAAGTCAAGAGTTCTAAGGAGTGGACGACACTGTATTTATACTTCCTTTGAATAAGAGCATGAGACATATGGATAACTCAGGAAACATAGAATTAACACTGATCATTGAAAAAATATTGCGATGTAGGAGGCATCAACAAACTCTCCATAGGGACTTGAAGAATAACCAGTCGGAGGATTAAACTCTAAGTAATGTTCTCATATTCCTAAGTTCATGATAAACCAAAACCTTGGATGAAAATGGACTCAAGAGTTTTTTCTCTATTCAAACACAACATACCGATAGGAGACAATATTCTTTTCCTTTATGTCTTTTTTTGTTTTTTCATAGTAAAATAATTGTGATGATATAGGAGAGGAAACGAGTGTCACAAGTAAGAAACTAGTTCCAAACAGTGGAACACAAAGGGTAAAGGGTGTCAAACTGTAAAGGATATATGAAAGGAACTACTTGGACAGTGATGAGAATTGTTGGGGAAAGAGGCTTATAATGAGAAAGTAGGAGGTGACAATAGGCTCAACAATGCAAGAAGGATAACGGAATGAAATTACAACTTAACTCAAAAATGTCCTTTTTTCGTAGATTTAGTCCCCTAGGCTCAAAAAGCATAAAATAATACCCAGGACAACTCTTCTATCCAATGGTGACTAGAGTATTCATTTTTAATAAGTAGTTTATCTGTTATGTAAAAGGGTTAAACTTATACCAAAATATATTTCCTTTCAAATCCATTTAATGAGTGTGAAAGAGACAAGTTTACTCAACAATATTTTAACTTTTAAGGATTCTTGAAAAAATCTTAACTAGGACTAAAGGATGATGTTATAAGAAACATATCATGGGGGAGGCCAAGGCTACCATGCATGACTTCTATCGAAATACAACAACTCACAGGTAGCTGACAAAATCTTGGGAGAACCCAAAACTTTCCAAGCCAAGAAGGATAAAATCGTTGCATAGGATCCTTCATCTACAATATATCAACGAATGTCCCTTCTATAGAAGGGTGAAAAATAAGGAAGACGAGGTTCTATAAGATCATTCCAATCAAAGGAAACCATCCTAGGACTTGGAGGGAGTGTACTTGGAGAGAGTGGAATGCTCCTTTGTTCAGAAGGTACAAAACTAGAAATTCTAAGGACATGGTCGAAAGATGCATCACCCCCCAAACGAAGAGTGGGATTGGCTAAATATTGCATCAAAAATGTCACTTCCTTAGACTTGTCACTCTCCAAGAGAAGAGTGGGATCGACTGAAGATTGCATAGACACAACCAATTATTCAACCATTGGTTGAATAGGATGTGAGACAACATGGTCAAGAGATGCATCACCCCCCAAAATAGGAGTGGTGTTGGCCGAATACTACATAGGCACGACCACTTCTTGAATAGAATGCGAGACAACATGGTCAAGAGACGAATCACTCCCCAGAATAGGAGTGGAGTCAGTCAAAGATTGCATCGGCACGACCGTGGGATCAACGAAAGAAGGATGATATTGGTGGGAAACCAAAGATGACTTAGAACCTAAAGGGCCATCAGACAAGGACTGCACTTCTCGTACCACTGCAATAGTAGGGTACAAGCGAGTTAGGTGACCTCCTTGTAAAATTATACAAAGGAACTTGAGGTTACATCCTATATGTCTAGGCTTCTCAATCGTATCAATTCCCTCGACATGACTTGCAGTGAATGGTGACATGCTCCCAGTGTGACTTGTAGAGGCCAGTAGAAGATCTCCAACATGACTTGTTTGTACAGTGTGATTAGTACTGACTAGAGTTTTTCCCTAAGCAGGACCTGCAGTGGCTAGTTTCTTTCCCCCAACATGAATTGAAGAATCTCCTGACAGGTCTCCAACATGAATTGCGGAGGTTGGTGATAGGTCTCCAACATGACTTACATAGGTTGGTGACATAATGCCAGTATGACTCACAATGACTANCTTCTCGTACCACTGCAATAGTATGGTACAAGCGAGTTAGGTGACCTCCTTGTAAAATTATACAAAGGAACTTGGGGTTACATCCTATATGTCTAGGCTTCTCAATCGTATCAATTCCCTCGACATGACTTGCAGTGAATGGTGACATGCTCCCAGCGTGACTTGTAGAGGCCAGTAGAAGATCTCCAACATGACTTGTTTGTACAGTGTGACTAGTACTGACTAGAGTTTTTCCCTAAGCAGGACCTGCAGTGGCTAGTTGCTTTCCCCCAACATGAATTGAAGAATCTCCTGACAGGTCTCCAACATGAATTGCGGAGGTTGGTGATAGGTCTCCAACATGACTTACATAGGTTGGTGACATAATGCCAGTATGACTCACAATGACTATATTTGTGCTTCCCACATGACTTACAATGGGTGGTTGTGGCATCAAGGACCACACTCCTAGGAAATATTGGTTTTGAGAGATCACATGCCAAGAAGGGTTCTCTTATACACCATGGACCTATCTAGTAGGACAGTATCCTCCTCCCAACTAATTCACAAAAATTTGTAAGGGAATCATCACTGAGGAGGCCACTTGCGAAGAGAAAGCGACATGATAAGGGTTACTCATTTGAGGATATATGTTTCCCCCAGAAGAAGGAAATATGTGCAATGTTTTTCCCATACTATAAAACTAACTTCCTTCAGATGAAAAACAATAGGTCAGAGGGAGGTTTTCCATGAGAAAATCATTCATAGAAACTAACATAGTGGAAGAAGAATAGATGGACAAGATTTGGGAAGTAGAAGGACCATCTATTTGAGCACTCAATCCTAGAAAAGTGAATCTAGGATTTTGTCTAGTGGAAGGAGGATTCCAACCTACTACTGTAAGAGTTTTTGAGGGATATGACTCCCACCAAATGAAAAAGGAGAATAATAAGGCATCATGCCCCCATAACAAAAACAAGGATTCACATAAAATGACGAAACAGAGGATGGAAAGTGCGAAGTCATGTTTGGCATACCAAAAGAGAAAGGATTAGAGGCCCAAGGCATTGACTGAGGACTATGATTCAACATACCACTCGTAAATACAAAAGGATTCATCTCCATGGACTAAGAAGATACTATGGATAGGGTAGCACTAACTGAGGGAGTCATAAGGGCTCCACCAACCATAGCAGTCAAAACTCAAGATGCAATACATAATCCTAAGGCCAACTAATAATCAAAGAACACACACCCAAATAAAGATAAAATCCAATGCACACAAACAATATACAATGATTGAAA
Source organism: Picea mariana (assembly GCA_032191745.1). Taxonomy (NCBI): domain Eukaryota; kingdom Viridiplantae; phylum Streptophyta; class Pinopsida; order Pinales; family Pinaceae; genus Picea; species Picea mariana. The sequence goes on from JASDQU010028672.1 coordinate 18,306, forward strand.
GGGACCTCCCAAACTAAAGTAGGTATGCCTCTCCCAAGGGGGGCCCGAGACTCCATAACAATAGAGTGATAGTATCATAACTAATTATAAGGACCCACGTGGCCTTCACAAAACAGTCAATCAGATCCCTTCAGAGACGAAATCCTCCATAAAGTCTATGTGTTGTCTGATCCCTATCTGAGTTAGGGTACCTGCAAAATAACCCCTGCAAGCAACCTATGTGGTTACCTAGGTCAAGCAATTAGAGTCACCACGATATAACCAATGCATAGGCGAGCAGTCACAAGTCTATTCCACCATATGGGTAGGGTAGCAAAGCCTAAAATATTGAAAGAAATGCTTCTCAAGGAGGTAAAGGTACTAGCAAGACCCCCAAATACGAATAGAACCCCATAAATATCTTTGACACTAGGAAGGTATTAAAGGGTTATCTATGCAACCAACTTCACATGACCTTGTGCTTAACTTCGATGTGAGCGGAGCCTCCTGACATCACTAATTACACAATGGGTTTCACTACTCCATGGTTAGACACAAAAGTTTATTTTTTATATCCTTGGAGAAGTTTACTCACAAAATCCTATTCCAAGGCCCTAGGTCCTACACTTGTTTGTGTACCCTGAAAATTAATATAATTGTTTCTAATGAATTTTAATTATTCATCGTTAATTTTAATGGCTTCTGCTTAATCAAAAGGTGCGATCATGAAAATGATGGTATGTCAACTCAACATAAAATAAGAAAATGTAAAAACACTGCTAAATGTTGTTACCAAAATGTAATATCTACAATATAAACGAATTGCAATCTTTCCTAATATGCCAAAACTAATGTAAGGTATCCAATAGTGCAAATGCCATAAGTAAAATCCAAGAAAGATTTTTTTGTTTTTGTATTTTTAGTATAATAGAATGAAAATGCAAGGACTGAATTAAGAACCTCTTAGAAATACCCTACTGTAAGCATCAAGAGACAAGCCAAGCAGGACACCAAGAAGTAACTACCTATTGATGGGGCTTAAATCCCTTGACTCAACAGTAGGAACCAAACCCACCACCAAGGCCCAATTAGACTCTGTAGTGTTTGAAGATGGGATGGTTCTCTAGATCTTATGATCCAACCAATTTATCGATGGGATTTGTGTTTTATTGTGAAGGATCTTCCTTCAGTTAGGACTGTTCTCTTCTGTATTTTCTCTTGGGTGGGGCTGGTATGAGAGATGCAAGCCAGTATAAACCAACTTGACAACAAACAAGATTAATTTTTAACTACTAGGGAAGAGGCTAAGCTTGGGATAACCTGCAGCTCAAACATGCAGACAATGATTCTATACCACGGGCCTAGTACTAATACATTAACCATGTGAGCATCCAATTACTATCTAAGAAACTAATTATCAGAAAGAAATAACATATGTAACAAGATAATGGCAAGAAAAACAATTCATCTACCATAACCATTCATCACATAATAACACAATGATTTATCTTCATCATTAAAGTAAAGAACATCAAAACATTACACCAAGTAACTTGACAACAGAATTAATTTCTCTTACTCATTACTGCATTTTTCATGAAACAAGATAGGAAATAGTTCTTCTCCAAGTCCAATCACATGCATCTAATGAAAATAGTTTGTCTTTTGTCCATAAGGACTTCTCAATTCATAGCAGTCTAAAAATAATTCTTAACAACCAAAAGAAAGAGTTCTTACAACAACCATCGACCTCTAACTAATTGGTCAATGTCCCTATTTATAATATAAATTTTAACTGAAATTAACGGCTAAGTGTAGTTTAAGCAAAGAAAAAATTGCCACGTGGTGTTATATTCTAACAGTCTCTTTATAAATCAACTCGAGATATTTCTTGGAAAGGCTGACTTCTCTCATATTCAGACCAGCTGATAAACATTTCTTCACAAGTTTGGGCCCATGGAAATCTGTGTTGTTCCATCAGAGCCACATATATTCCCTTTATGTCCATTGCATGTGCCCGATACTTTTCTAAAATAGAGTTCAACTACTATAGCATGGTTCGGGCTCTGATCGGATGTTCTGCGAATCATTGCACGTGCCCTAGCCTCACATCGGTTATCTTCATGAGCTCTTCGATCCATAGAGAGTCTTGTTCGACATGCAACTTGATTACTTCGCTCAGGTCGATAAATCTATCAGGGGTATCGAACTCATGGAGCCCGGTATCCTTCATTGCTCTTGTTGATTTTTCTTTGATGTTTCTTTTGAGCTCTTCGGCAAGGTCACAGGGAAAGCTTCATTCAGTAGTCAGGAGGATCTTTCCTACAATCGGGGTTGAGGTAGTTTAGCGATCAAGTAACATATAATAAGGTACAAACAAACAAAATAGATTGATGTGTACCTACAGAGCTTGTTAGTCTCGATCGTTTAATACTTACATGATCACAGTTATCCTTTTGAATGACCTATGATGTCCTTGTCCATGCTATCACTCTTCTTCGATTTAAATGAGTTACGTCAGCGTGCCATAGCGTGGCAAATAAAGTACGAAAGATATGAGCATCGGAACCATCACAGTAGCTGCTCGACCTTTGGGGCTGGGAAAATATGCCTAAGTCGAGTGTGCATGCGTATGCTCCCAAAACGTCGAATACCATAATAAGGAAGTCTTTAAATGCCTCGAGTTGAGGTGAGTTGTTCCTCCAGAAGCCATATCACCAATTGTGTCAACTATCATTCATTAATAATGGAAGTTAGGGAGTTTAAAAAAGATTAGAATGATCATATCGTATATTCCCTACAACTTCGATCGACGATGCTTTATGCATTCCAGGTTGCATCTGTCAGGAAGCTATGACGCATTAAAATATTTAAGACATCCTTTCATGAGACGTGAGTGTTCTTTGGCATGCTCTGTTTTTCTCCTTCGTTCTGCTATAAATTCTAGGAATTTTGTGGGGAATACTATGCATATGTCGAGTTTATACATATGTAACGTTGGTCTTGCGAGTTTAACTCTGGTGAAACTCTATGTAGTATTCCTTTACCATCCACAAGCATATAATCCAATACATTGTTGCATTATGGAATCCCCTTTAATTAAGGGACAGGGTTTGCGAGGTAGTCAGAGTGCTAGGTCCGAGCCCCCACTTGCCTGGGACTCTTTCTTATTGGCTATAAGTGCCCCTGAAGCTCCAACAGGAGGTATCGTCCTTTGCTCGAAAATGGTGTCAGTGTCCCAAGTGGAGGTGGGGGTGGAGAGAAGTACGTCTGAAAGACATATGTTGGGGGTCGTTCCCTCTCAAGAACGGACACCACAGAGAAGGGGAAGGCCTAGGAAAGATAATGGAAAAGGGGAAGAAGGCTGCCTCTCAGCTAAGCTGAGTGTACATCTAGCCTTTGAGGGGTCTACAATGTGCACTAACTTTTCGGAACCTGTTGGAACTACCAGTAGAGGAAGGTGGAGATGAAAGGGAAGGGAAAAGGCATTGGGTTCTNTGAGGGGTCTACAATGTGCACTAACTGTTCGGAACCTGTTGGAACTACCAGTAGAGGAAGGTGGAGATGAAAGGGAAGGGAAAAGGCATTGGGTTCTCCTGTCATGAATCCCATCTAGCAGTTAGAGTGGGCCCAACTTGCCATAGCCTAAATCTACCAAGAAAATAGAGAGTTGCAGAGCCAGTTGGCGGTGAAGAACCAAGAGGTATTGGTGTCGCAGGGACACGAAGGAAGCACAATTTGGCTTCAGAGATGGCTTCGGGAAGCACAAGATACAATTGTGCAGCTGTGCGAGGCACAGAGGATGACGGGGGAGGAGGAAAATAAAACACTGCAAGGCACGAGGAGTAATTTGGGGAAAGTTCCATGTGCAGGGGATACATAAGGGGCGGCCTCTTTCTTTGCATCCTCCGAAGTGACACTTGATAGTTTTCCTTTTGTTGTAAGGGTTTTCATATTCTCACTGTAACGGGGTCGGTTGGTCAAGGCGTCGGCGTTGTTTATTTGTATGTAACCTGAGCTTCAGCATGAGCTTTAATTATATGAAAATTTGAAAGCATTTTGAATGTATCGTGTTTCTTTTCGTATGTGAATCTACCACATTTTTTCCTTTTATCTAAGTTTCTAGAAAATCAAGGGATTTTATAATTACCATTGTTCTGAGTTGCTTTGTAATTTCTTTGATATGTTCCTTTTGAAACCTCCGATGTCGATTAATGTTGGCATGGCGTTACTAACTCAAGTTATTAAAATATTTAAAACATAAAATCTAGAACTCGGTTGGTGGGTAAGGATTGCACTTGGGGACTTCGTTTACGTTGGATGTTCTTAAAAAGGATAGATACTGTGAATTCCAATGTCAGGATGGCGTGAGGGATCGATGCATCAAATGGAAAATTAATGTGTGGTTTTCTTCGTCAATTACATTTTGTAAATCTTCGATGCCGAAGTTTTTTCGGGAGTCGGCTATCAGAAATACCACTTCTCTCCTTGCATGACTCTTTAATCTTTTTGTTTTCCTGCCGAAGTTGAACAGATCGGTCTTCAGCGAGGTTCTTATTGATGCTCATTTGGAATAAAGAGAAACTTTTGTCTTCCGACACTTATGAAGATCGACGCTCAACTATTTTTAACTTCTCAAGTGATCTTCGTCACTTTTATCCTTTCCCGATGTCAAATTTTCTAAGTGTGTTGGGGAAATCTTTAGACTATCGATTCCTTAAGTAGTTGTTAAATCCCATTTAAAGTTAATATGATTCTTTATATTTTCAAGCAAGATTTAAACAATTCAAACATGAAAGCATAGAAAGATAAGAGTAGGAAGCAGTTTCATACTAAAGTGGAAATAGACAGTGCACAGTATCAAGTGGTACCCAAAAAGTAGAAAATGGACATAGACTTTTTAGGGTGTGTTAAGTGCTCAACAAATGGCGATTCACTGGGTGAAAGCACAATCTTTGTTCCCCCTCCAAGGCTCGGTTGATACGGAAGCTAATGGATAATCTTAACTGGTCTTAAATCGAAACCTCTTAACCTTTGCATTTGAAGTCCTTCGGTTGATGATTCTGGGTGTGCCTGTGGGGTTTTAACCCATTTCCTCCTTCATTTTCTTTGACCCTAACTCATGACCCCCTTTTTACAAAAGTTTAGCAAAGTATTCACCGACATGAAGCCTTTAATTACCTCTACTCACCTTCTTCGGTGTTTCTCTGCTACCAGCAAGCATCCATAGCCCTAGAGAAGTCACCCTGACATCACAGACCTTAATCCACTGCCAACGAGCATCCATAGCCCCGATGGAGATATCTACATACCCTCTTCCGATGTTCACTCTTTTGATAATATCATTCTTTTTTCAGCATGATGCATTTAGTGAGTGGGAGAGGAGGATGTATGTTTATTTTCAAAGTGAGATGGTTAAGGTGGATCCTTCACTAGCTTCGTCTTCTTGGTATATGTATTCCTTTCAATATTTCCTTGTTTCCGACGAGGTCTTACCAAACCACAAAGTGGACACTTCTGGAATTTCTCCGAAGTGGCTCATTTTCTCAGGTTGTATAGAGGATTCCTCAAAGTAACCGCAAGTTATCCAGTACTTCTGATGTTTGTGAGTGAGCGATGAGTTAGAAATAGGGTTTTCTATGTTGCATGATTTTAAGACCACCCATTGTTTTATCAGACATGCCTTCAAAATCATAGAAAACCAAAATAAAATAAACAACAAAATAAGTAATTCACAATCGTGAAGATACTCAACACAGAACATAAAACACACATATTCATTATTATTTTTTTTAATGGAAGTATTGTTTTAGGGCTTGGCCATTTACTGGGAGGGAATGTTTTATATCTAGATCAAATTTCTATACTACTGCCATCTAGTTCCCTCTTTTTTCCCCCATTTCTTGTTGGGTAAACAAGGATTGGACTGCAGGGTGCGGCACAATCACTTTAGTGTGATTCTTGAGGATGTAAGACTTGAAATGATTTATTGCCTTATATACCACGTAGGCTTGTTCATTTATAGAAGGATAATTGATCTCATCTCCTTGAAGAATAGTACTCATGAATGAAATTGGGGCTTTGTTGTTGTCATCATCCTTCAGATTCAAAACTGCAGCTAATGATTGGTCGGAGGTGAAAGTATAAAGGGAAAAGTCTCTATTGAAATCGAGACTTCGTAACACTGGGACCCAAGATATAACAGCTTTGATATTGTTGAAGGCGTCCTTTCTCTCATCATCCCACTTAAATTCGGCATCCTTGAAAATCATCTTTTGTAAGGGTTTGATGATTTCTGTGAAGTCGGGAGTGAACTTCCTCACAAAATTGATTTGACCAAAAAAGGACTGCATAGCTTTCTTGTTATGGGGTAATGGAAGTTGAGCTATGGCCTTAATCCTTTCTAGGTCTATGCAAATCCCTGCTTGAGATATAATGTGACCTAATATCTTACCTTCCTCGACACCAAAGATATTTTTCTTATGGATTAAGGATATACCGTATTTCCTACACCTCTCGAAAATCTAAGTTAAGTGTTGGATGTGCTCCTTTCTATTCTTCGAATACACTGTTACGTCATCTAAATACACTACCACACATTTGTTGATTAGTCCTTGGAAAGATACATCCATGGCCCTTTGGAAGGTCTCACCTATGTTAATTGACCTGAAAGGCATGCGTTTATATGCGAAGGTTCCCCATTTGGTTTTGGAGGTGGTTTTTAAACAATTCTCCTCTGAAACCAAGACTTGGTTGTAACCTGAGAAACCGTCTAGTAGAGAGAAAACCTATGAGCTAGATACGGTCTATAGGAGTTGTTCCATCGACGGGATTGGGTAATTGTCCTTTTCTAAAGCTTTGTTGAGGTGCTTAAAGTCTACGCATAGGTGAATTTCTCTCGAATTTTTCCTCACCGGAACAAGATTTGCTACCCACACAGAATGCCTGACCTGGAAAATGATCTTGGCATCTAAAAGTTTCTTTAATTCCTGATACATGAGAGGTTCCAGGGATGGGTGATACTTTCAAAGATTCTGTTGGAAAGGTTTCACTTTGGGTTTTAGTGGGATAGTGTGTTGAATGATACAGGTATCATATGTTTTCATATCTTTATAAGACCATGCGAAGATATCCTTGTATTTTTTAAATAATTTGAGGTAATCCTTCCTCTCTTCCTTAGGTATAGTCTTGCCAAGATTCACATTCTTTGGGTTTTCTGGGGTCCCAAGATTTATAGTTTCATGTAGGGAACAAGAGCTACCAATCTTTGCATTTTTAGGTCCCTTAAATCACTCTTTCAGATCAAATAGATTTTCTACATTAGATATCCCTTTCGGGATCATGTGAGCCTTTGATTTATCCATAGGTCGTTCTATCCGAGGATCAGTTTTTGTTGATTTCTCTTGGAATTCTTCATCGTCAATAGTGAAATCTTTGAAATTGTATTGGTTGGTTAAGAAGTTTATGATATGTTCATATCCTTCAAAGACTCTAATTGGAAATTTTATTGGGTACCGATGGTTTGTATAGCAACTCCACAGTGAATCTGGAAGCTTCATAATCCTCTAAAGGCGACATCCTGGAAGCAGCTGTGGCCAAGGAGTCAGCAAGAATATTTTTTTCTTTGGGGATCACTGTGATATTGAAAGCTTCAGAGTTCTCTATTAACCTATGCACCTCCTACTGATAGTTATTTAGGTGAGGAGAATTTCAATGTATAGTATTCCTTACTTGTCTAACAATAATTTTAGAGTCTCCGAAAACTTTCAATTCTTTGACATTCAAATCTATGGCTTTCTTTAATCCTTGTACCAGAGCTTCATATTCGATAGTGTTGTTGGTACATTCAAACTCTAGCCTGCAAGACAGGAAATGACATTTACCTTTAGGATCGATGAGGATGCACCCTCTTCTTGACCCTTCTTGCGATTTAGATTCATCAAAATAGAGGGTCCAAATTTGTGAGCGAAAATCGCTCTTTTCATTTCCCTTATTAGTTTCTTTCTCCCCAACCTTTTGTTCCGCAAGCTCTAGCACAGGATTTTGACATAAGAGGGTGTCTCCTGTTGGTATCGACAATTTCTCTTGAAAAACCAATTTGGAGTTTTGGGTGAGGGGAACATCAAAAAAGAGAGGAGTGAATTTTCCGAAGTATGAGTCACAACAATAATTGCCCAGTATGGGGAAATATGTGGATGAGGGTTCATTCAGGGTTTCTATATCAGTGACCATATGTTTCAGGTATCTCTCCCTATCGATTTTGATCATGTTCTTGTATCCCTTCAGTGGTAGCCAAAGGTGTGCCCAGTGTGTACATAAGTACTCGTTTATTTTTTTAGACCAATCTCGACTCAACAATAGCCCATATGCCTCTGGGATATCTACTACGATGATGTCAATCACTTGCACGAACGTGGGGTGTGTCTATATTCTGATCATCACATCTTTGAGTTCTCCTATGACCTTGACTTGGGTTCTGTCTAAGTGTATGACATGTTTATCACTTTTGAGAGGTATGGCATTTAATTTTTTGCAAATAGAAAATGGCATAACATTGGAAAATGCTCTAGAATCTACCAAACAGTTATGAAGGTTTCTATTGAAGATTTTGAATGTTAAGAGGAAAGGTGGGACAAAAGGCCTTTCCTTTATATCTTCCGAACAAGTGTTCATAGTTGGTTTTCCCACCGTATCTGTGGGAGACTGTTATCGAACAAATTGGTAGGTGCAGACACTAACAGATCTCCCTAGATCCACCTAGATCTAGAACAAAATAGGACATGACACGACTCTTTCCCTAAGTTGTGATCATTGAATCTACTGATGAGAAGAAATGAGTGACATACCTTTGTATTTCTTCCTAGGTCTCTGTTGTTCCCGCTTCGCTCCGATCTCTTATGAGGTCAAGACCAGGACAACACAAACCAACCAAAGTGAAGACGATAAAGTATATTCAATGTCAACCTATGCATATGATCAAGGAATTACACAATAAAGTAACAGTGACTTTATGGGAAAGGGACACGCCGTTGTATCATATTAATTGAAAGTAATAGATACAACCTGATCACCTTGATATTGCAAGCTTCCTTTCAGTGACCCTTGGTTCCAACACACACACTGGCTCTGTACTTGCATGAAGAATATCCAAAACCTCTTGATAGACTAAATAGAGCCTTCAAGCTTCTGTCCAAGAAGGGTTCTTCACACAATTCTTTCACCAATTCTTCATTCAATCTTTCTTAACCGTTTCCATGAGAAACCTTTCAATATATAGGAGAAGGAGAGATGGTTACATGGATGAGGATGATCCCATCAAATCTGAGAAGTCAGTAGAATGACAACCATGCAAATGCCAACTCATTTTCTAGAAGATTCCCTTCTAGAACCCTCGAGACCTCTTCTCCTTTCCAAGCTTAAAAATAGGTTTGCACCCTGTCTATGGAGAAGCTTGCAAACAGTTCACACCCTAAGTGTGGGTGGCCTGTAAGAATCAAGCATTCTCACACCCTTGCATATAGGTAGCCTACGAAATCACTTTAAAAATGTGTTTTTGGAAGAAGACAACAATCATTTTTCTCAGGCAAAAAGTCCTTGTTGGGAGCCTGAATACATCATTGTTGAAACATCACCAAAGTGACCAAAATCATGTGTAACAGAATGCCCCCCAAAGTATGAGGCTGGAACTTGTGACAGCCGAAATACTTTGTAAAATGCATGTGTGTGTCAGAAACCGGGAGTGCAGCTAATCAGAAACCTACAAACAACCAAGCATCTACAGAATATAATACCAGTTCTGAGGTAGGCATTCCCATACTCAGACCACAAATTAATGAAATCATAAATGTAGGTCATGGCCACCAATCATACACCGTGGATCCATGCCGTCAAAATGTTGCATAGACACCAGGAATACACTGTGGATCTATGCGAGAAGACTTAAATTAAGACGACATAGCCACATGACATACAAAGTGGATCTATGTGCCAATAAAAATTATACATACTCCATTGCAGCCTGGATAAAAAATATGAGACCCAGGGTCTTCAATCCCGTCACCGAAAAGTATGAATCTAGCCATGCGATTACATGTGCTGAAGTCAAACATGGCAAAAACGACTTGATTACCGGTCATTGATGAAAACCGTTAACAAGTGAGAAGGAAATCACCATTGATGTCAATGACTCCCAAGGTACCAAAGCAAAATCTGAACGAACGCGAATACATGAGTTGAATTTGAGCATTCGGTGGAATCTCTTGATCAGGGATCAATGATGTGAACCCCTATCGAAAGTGAAGAAACCTGCCATTAAGGCATGCAGGTTCTAAGGTACTAAATGATTTATATGTCTCATTTTCGGATAATGAGTTGAAGTTGACAGGACAAGACTCATCATAGGAGGGCCTTGAAGTATCCCCCATCAATGACATGAAATAAGTAATAGATTTTGAGGGTGAAACAGAGTATGAATATATGTTGAAATGGACATAGGGAAGGCCGACATAGTAAGAATGGACAACTGCAGATGGACGACTCAATAGAGGGCTTGGATGAACTTCTCTTGAACATATGAACGAAATGACCGAGGACTTGGCAACACTGACTCAAAGACGACCTAGGATATGACCTTGTAGCAAGTTGAATGAGAGACAAATGGATTTCATAAATGGGATTAAAATGATGAATAGGGGGTTTCATGTTCACGAGCGACACTTACTGCCATTAATACGAATACGAAAACACATCCCTTTCTCAAAATTCCCCCCACCATTTTTGGCGAGTACCTCTTTATTTTTACGCAAGCTTGAGGAGGATAACATATTCTTTTTGATGTAAGCTCATCCTTAGGACGAATC